>FJOG01000004.1:2309976-2345264 GCA_900073065.1 Phialocephala subalpina | reverse complement strand
ACTCTTGATTCAAAAGGCAATACTTCCTCTTTACCCAGATAGCCTGCTATGGCCGCCAGTTGTAGACTCGCCGTGGACATCAAGCTCTTTCAGCACTTGAAAGATGCTGGCGAAACCGGAATTAGCTCGAGAACATCATCCGAGAAAAGAGGAGTCGACGCACCTCTACTGGAACGACCGTTGAGACACATCGTCGCCATGCATCTCGTGGCTCATCACGATGGAGTTTTCTACGCCACGACCTGAGCAACGACCCTGCCGAACAGAACTATCAAGAGGGCATCTCATTTTGCTACAACTTATCAAGACACTCATTCAATGAGTTCCCAGGATATCTCAAGGATATTGGGTACAAGCATTTAACTTCGCCCACCAGAGGACTTTTTCAAGCAGCCCACAAGACAGAGCTTTGCTTCTTCGACTGACTTGTTGCTAATCCACCATATCTCTCTCATTTCGACTCTTCATGTCGACGTATCGTGCCGGCAAGGCCAATTGGTATGATCCTGGCTTCTAGCCCGTATCTGAGCGTCTGATCAGAGGCTTCGATCCAAGTATCAGTGACGCCCTTCTTGTGGACATGGGAGGCGGCCGCGGCTATGATCTCATCCAATTTGCCTCCCATTATACTTCTCGTCCGATCTGGTAGAATCACTCTACAGGACCGTGAGTCAGCCATCGTAAGCGCACCCGAAACGTTGGGCAGAAGAATCCTTTCGAAGCGCAAACCCGTGATTTCTTGAGGCCACAGAGCGTCAAGTTTGCGCGGGCTTACTCGCTGCATTCAATTATGCACTCTTAGGGTGACGATGGCGGTATCAGGATACTGGAGAACTTGAAGCAGGCGATGAAATTTGACTACTCGAGAGTTTTGATCAACGAGCTCGTTGTTTCCAAAGAGAATCCTACAATTGTAGCTACGTCGAATGCTGACGCGAAACTTCGGGGTGGCTCTAGAGTACCTTCCGGAAGATTAGGCTGGTCAATATCTATCAAATAATGAAATTGATAATATTTTTGCTCTTCTTAGTTTGTAAAAAATCGCAATGTACTGTAAACCGTGCTTAATCATTACTTAAATCGGTTAATCAAAAAGTGACGCAGCACAGCGTAGCGCAACGCGGCCCGCGACTACGCGAGCGCTATAACTTAGGACCGCCTACAAAGGCACCCGCGTTTACCTAGACCCGCCCCACGTCGGTTGTAGCTTTAACGAGAGCGCTAAGTACGCCAATACTCTCTGATTGGCTTCTTAACGAGCATCTTATTTAGCGAGGCTTATCCTTACCAAAGGTTAATAGACTTATATTATACTTTGGTCTTTGGGTAAATAAGTCCACCCCTGGGGGTTTTGAGGTCAGCCTCACCAAGGGTAGATGACCAATACGAGAGGCAGAATTGGCAGAATTGTGGGGTAGAAAGTGCGAGAAGCAGATGCCAGGGGTGGACTTATTTATCCTTGGACCAAAGTATTACAAGGAGTTAAGCAAAACAGCTTTTCATTTTATAGATTATAAATATAAAATAAAAAGTTTTAAATATAGTTAAATATATATTTTTAAGAGCTTTTTCCGTCGAGATATTATAATTTTTGGTAATATTTAATTTGGTCGGCTTTACGATTAGGCCGAAGTGCTCACGTGATAATATTACCAAAGTTTCTATATATAGAAACTTGTATTTTTTCTTATAAATAAGTAAACAAACAAGTAATATATTATTTATATTTCTTATAATAGAAAATATTAAGTATTTTGAAACTTAACTTATTTACGTGTTTGAAAAGTGGCGTTTTAGCGTTCCTCACTTTAATGGAGCTTTTGCTGGTGTCTGTGTAAGGAGCCAATTAGAAGACTTCACCTAGCTCAAAACCCGCCTACAGCCACCGTGGGGCGGGTCTAGGTAACGTGCCTCTGTAGTAGGCGGTCTTCCATAGCTTATCCCTATAAGAACGGCATTCCCCGTCCCCAGAACTTTTGTCGTTCATTTCTGTTCAGCGCGTCTCCTGCTACGATGATCAAGCATTTCGCCCTCGTCCCTTGCTACGCGCATTGAAACTCTTTATATTTGCTTTCATATCGCAATTCACAATTTTCTCGAATCTATCGTCAAAAGTTCATTGCCAGTTTTTTTCTGCAATTCCCACGATTAACTGGCCTGGCCACAGGCCCAAATTTGAACTTGGGCGGCTGGGCCGTAATGAGTTCTTCGCATCGGGACCTTTCCAAGTTCGAGAGACCACATCGCGATGGAGTTTGCTCTGAATGGTGCATGGCTGGCGAATTGGGAGTGGTGTAGAAGTGCCGACTTGTATCCAAGACGGTGTGAAACGCCAGGCAATGATTGCCACGCTGGAAATGACGAGCGCCAGCTTCAAGCACCTTGTTAGTTTGATAATTTTCACACGTCAGACAGTTCCTCTTTCCTTCCTCGTTCCTTCACCAACTACGCTAATGCTTTTGCGCCAGGGTACGATTATGTCTATTGCGATCTCTCAACGCGTTTAAGACAAGCTAGAGTTTGGTTGGACACTGCGATTGAATTCGGAGATTCCACGCCAGGCTCACGCGATGACCAATTCAGCGACAAGCAAACTTCCACCCACCACTCCTCCCCACGAACACATATTAAACACATTAGATATTCCGGGCAGGTTTGCGGCGTGTTTTGGCCTACGCAAGGAAGTCCTGCAGGGGCTTTGGAACATTTTCAATGGCAACATGAACTCGAGGATCGTCACAGCGGCTAGCAGTACGTCTTCCACTTCTCGGTCTACGACGAGTTCCTCCTCCATATCGCAGGAACAGGCATCTTTGGGAGTTAGCAGGAAACGAATGTCGAAGGACAAGGGGAAAAGATCCTCCATGGACAAGAGAGATCAAAGACTTAAACGCCCCAAGACTGTTTCATCTATTCCAGCCAGTCTGCAGAATCCCAACTTCGCATGCCCGTATCGCAAACACAATCCAACAAAATACGGACTCGATAATTTTCGCGCTTGTGCGCTTTCACCCTGGCAGAGTATATCAAGAGTAAAGTCTGTTTTACCCCACATCAATGGGGTTAGCTGAGCTGACTTGTCTACAGAGAACATCTTTATCGAAGCCACAGTGCACCACCATATTGCAGCAGATGCTTCTTGCAGTTTTGCTCGGAGGCAGATCTTGTATCCCATTACAAGAATTTATCGCCATGCGATATAATTTTAGGAGAGCCGCCGGAAGGAATCACAAAAGAGGTAGAGCAAAGGTTGAAGACCCGGAAAAAAGCCTACCAAGGCCAAACCGACGAAGAGAGGTGGAAGGAAATTTATCTCCTACTCTTCCCTGGAGATATAGTTCCATCTCCATGTATGTTTCCTCACAAACTCCAAATTCCATCTATGTGCAGCACTCATAATATGCCAGATTTTGAACCGGTTCGAGACGCAGCAGCACAATCGCCTGACTCGGTATTATCAGATTACGATGCGCACATCCGACAAGAAGTGCCTAGACTGTTCCGTTCAGCTGTCGAAAATACGTTGGCCATGGAACCCATCCAGCTTGATGTAGAAGGAATTATCCGGACTGTCCTAGATCGCGTGAGTTCAGAATTCAGATCACGGCTTGCCACGAATTCCCACACCAGAGACACACCCGGAGGAATATCCTCGATGCAGACAGACTCAAGTTCAAATACCCACTCAGATTGTTTTCATCTTTCTCCCGTTCCTAATATCTGTCATTCTCCTCCAGATGTCCATGAAGCTGCCTCAACCCAAGAAAACCTCCTTGTCTCAGATCTCAATCACGCATGGCTGGGTGATATAGAATGGAACTACTATAGAGAGGAGGACCTCCAGACGGGCCTTCCTGGTGATGCTCAGGTGGGCACCGACGTCTACGCCTTCCATGCCGAGCTCGAAGGTTGTGAACCGTGTACTGAAGCGGGTCAAAATCAGGAACACTACCCGTTTTTCAGCGATTGAGTCAGCCAATCTGACCAGAAACCACTCAAAGTACCCAGAATTACCCCGCCTCAGTATGCAAACCCCAGAACCTTCGAATTCGGGATGGAAAGAATACTCCTTGAGTTGTACCACAAAGCCATGACACTTCATTCCGGTTTGCAATTTCCGCGATTCCTCAATAAATCATGGCCATGGTGGACTTCAACCAAGGAGTAGCGTTCCAAGGAGAGGGAATCTCGACCTAGTTGGAAATATTAGTCGTTCGAATGAGAATTCGCATTTCTGACACGGGTGTTCATGGTAGATTCTGAATTCGCGTTTTCTGGGATGGGATCCGTTGTCGGTTCACTAGAATCACCCACAATTCTCTGAAAAGGAAGAATCAATAAGGCCCGTCGAGCGCCGTGGTCTATCTGTCATATCACCTATACCATGCTTCCGTCAAGTCATAATATCCGAAGGTTTCTCAAGCCCCCCCACCTGCAGTTGCTGCTCCTTGCACATTTCCCAAAAACACAACTAGGACCGCGGAGTACGTGCAAGTGCCAATAAATATGCTCTCCGGTCCCGCGCCAGTTAGCAGTGACATCAGTGTCGCGAATGTCAGTACGAAGATTAGTACTACGATCAAGGTAACGACTTTACTCATCTCTACCAGCGATAGCAGGAAGATTGGGGTTAGGAGAATCGTTATGGCGACACAGATAGTCAAGAACTTTGCGAACAGTGCGAGTTTTGCACTGGAAAAAAACTGGACTTGTTTGTCATTGGTGCCGTGGACTTGTTCTTTATCGCGTAAGAATTGCTGCTTTTGAATCAGTTGATCTGCTTTCTGCAGTCTCTTTCATTCCAGCACTCGATCATGATAGGATTCGGAAGGTCTGGTATGCGGGGAAGAACTTGGTGCCTACCTGAAATCGCGAGTTTGGCCAGCGACTGACACATGACTTGATGAAATCGTCGAACACGTTCTTCTCTCGTTTGGCAGAGCAAACGAAATCACCACGGTGGTAGATAAAATCGTACTGGCCAATGTCAACTGGCTTGACGCCGTAGATCCAATCGAACACCTTTATATACTCGCGCACTGGTGCCGGGGTGAGAGATCGCAGCTGACTGTCCTTGAGGAGGAGTTCATCTGAACAGAAGTTTCGGTCAGCCATTTGTCCTCCTTCAGTTTCTTTTCCTCTGTTATCCCAGCACTACCACTACGTATGGTATTTGAGAGTTTCGTTACCGTATTCCACTAGCTTCCGGTGCATTTCCTCAAGAATATCCTTCTGCGCTGTATCCCATCCTTCACGCCACTCATTTCTTCGAAGCCTGTATAATCGTGCTGGGTCTTTTGCGTCGGCCTTGTCCAACTCGTCGAGCTGCTGTTCGAGGCGCGTGATGGTAGCTTGAAGATGAAGCAGAACTCGATTGTGGGCGGTTCCAAAACGACGCCAAACAGCGAGTGTAGAAGAGGTGTTGAGGAAGGCAGCGAGCCTGGGCCAACCTTGAGGATAATCTTCATCTACGAGAGCAACGAGATTTTAGTTCTGGCCAATATAAATGAGAGAGGGGGTGAAGGCGTTAGGAATAGACTGACAATTCTTCTCGATGATACGTTCATGTCCAGTGTCCCGTTGAGTCCTATTTCCAACTTTGCTAGCAGGTACAATCATTTCTTTAGCGCCACTCGATGCCCCATCGTCAGCAAAAACAGCAGTAGAAGTTATCGTTGATTTCAAAATGTCTTCGGATTCTGCAGCCAGCATCAGCAACTCCATCAACTCCACTGTTTGTTGATCGTATTTTTCAAACCTTGGCCTTCAATCTTCTCCTGCGCAATCACATCTTCCCCAACCCCGCCAAACCGCTCAACGGCAGTACTAGATCCGACGACCCCTTCTGGTTTCTGGACATCATCGCCACGGTTCCCACTGATCACAGCTCTCTTCATACTCTCGAGATCGCTCTCCGTAAGCCTGAAGATACCTTTCTCTGCATCATCCACATTAGCAGTGAAACAGTTGCCCATCGCACGCGAAGGAAATAAGGCTGCAGCCTGAACTTCAGCCTCACAAAACATTGGTTGCTCGTGGATAGACGTCGCACAGCGAACTAGGGCTACGCTCATGATTCCTATGACGGAAGGGTCTCCGTGCATTTAAAACAAGAAAAGGAACTTCGCGATTCTTGCGCCAGAAAGGAAAGACCGCGAAGGAGTGCGGCAGGCTCCATCTTATGAGACTGTGTATAGCGCCCGTAGCACAATGCACGCCCAGTCTCCGCGCAGAGCATTCTCTGCCTTGGGCTGAGTTGCATATTGAGTAGGGTATGAGAGGTTGTTGTTGCGCCGGCTGGTATCAGGTGAAGGGGTGTTTCGAGAGAACGAAGAGGTCGTATGGTGGAAGAGCTGGGGATTGGACGTCCACATAAACGATGTAGGGTAGAGAAGGCTGAGGAAGATTGGATGCTTACACGTGTTGTGGTCTACGAGGCTGTGGAATGCGAGTCCAAATTAACCCGACTCGATACTGGAATTAACACTTCGGAATAATAATATCGTCGATTGTATTGTGAATCGATCGATAACTTGAAAAACTACGCGAAAGCAAGATGAATTTGGCTGAGAACCTTCTCCCCTTCGAAATAATTAAAGTTGTGCGGATCAATGGGAAGGAATATGATAGAAGTATTAGGGCTGGCGAAGCGGTGAGATTGACGGGAAGACGCACATTGTTGGGGCTGGAACCACCCTTCTCCATTCTTGGGCTGTGGTTGGGAAGATGTAGAGGGAATAATAATTACCCGAAAAGGACTCGAACAGAATTGACGTTGTGATGATGAAAGGAGGAAGGGGAATGGATTGTAATTATGGCGTACAAGGCTAGAAAGAGGCGGAAGGCTGAAAGGTATCATCTATGGAGGGGCGATTCACAATTTGTAGAAGCTCAAGTGTTTCATTGAGCGGGAGCGCATATGCATTGTCGCATTGTCGAAGACAAAAAGGTTGTGACGAAGAACGCAAAGTTTGCGACCCGACTGCAAATTGCAATATGATTTCTTCCGCCCCTACTTATCAAGAAGTACGCCTGCTGCCATGCAATTATGTCTCCAAAAACCTTCTCGAAAACACGCAGTGTGATAATTGTGGAACTTCTTCTTCGTATGCTTTCCAACCCTTCACGCAAGTCGATACAACTCTTCCATCCAGAAGAAAGCCTGCCTTCCAAGCCTGCCGCCAATCTCCTACATTGCGACACCAGATTCGAGGTATGTAGGGATGAACGGGAAGTGCTTCGTGAGAGGGAGTTTCGCGGAGATAGGCAAGGAGCTCGAGTCCTGTCGATTGCCGGGAGTTGGTGTAGTAGTATCCTTCCAAAAAATTAAACCATGATGGCCAAGGTGAAAGAATAAAACTTACAGGCCCTGGACTCGGCGATGGACCGACAACAGGATAGGGATCATCATCAGCAAGCTCCTCGTCTTCCTCTGCAGATTCACAACTAAACGACACACGACTATTCAAGCCGAGCTTCGCTTTTGGCAGACCGAGCTCACGAAGCTGCATACCCCGAATGCCCAACTTCGCCATCAACATGTCGAATCCAGCAAGCGACGCACCATGCAAACCTCCCATCGCCTTCAGCATATCGAATCCACCCAGTTTCGCACCAACATCCCACGCCAACATCTTCTCCGGTCGCGGGTGCAGACCCGCTGAATTTGCATAGGCCTGAACCCCTCCTGTCGGGAACATCTGTTGAACGGCGGTCATATTGTTTCTGTTGTAAGCGAATGCCATGTTGTGCTGCATTGCGAGTAATCGCTGCGAGCGGAAGTGGTAGAAGGGAGGTTGAGGAAGTATGTTCATACGAGAACAAGAGAAATGAGGAAATGGGACGACAGTTGGTACAAAAAGAAAGCGGAGACCACGAAACCCACGCCATTTTTCAACGGCGAGTTGGATGCGCGGGACACAGTGATTCGAGAATCGGCGGTGGAGAGCATACCCTGGAGATCATTCTCGCATACTCATGTCATCCCAAACCATGCTTCTGTCTGCGCTGGCAATCGTCCCAAGGAGTCGTTGCGCAATGGGACATTTCTCTGCAGTCTGGCAGGCCACTGCGCACTGCATGCGGGGAATACGATCATATTGCCCTTCTCCATCGGCCTATCGAGGACCAGATCAGAGAATACCACTGCTTTCTGTTGGGCGGGGTCTTTTCCTTCATCACAAAACCTACCAGCAGACAGGACGAACCACTCGGTGTCGATCCGTGGAGGGGCAGAGCAGGGATCCACGCTAGGGCAAGGGCGCGGGGGCGTGAATCTGTTCGAGGTATAGACGCGCTGTATTGCCTGGGTAGCTGGATGGGATGAATGGGGGATCTGGTGGGCTGAACCTCGTTAGCTTTGCTTCGTCTCCAATGAAGCGCACTGCTGGCACAAGGCAGCTTGCGGAACTTTTTTGGGAATGTGAAACAACTTGCAGAATACGAACAATGACGGCGGGGGAAAAAGGGTACAAACTCACGACAACTCCAGTTGAAAACACTCTCGTCTGGAAAGCACAGACAGTCGCTGTGGTATTTGTTATTCTTTTCCTCGTTCTCAGTCCGTCTGCTCTCCGTCGTCACTCCAAGTCAAAATGTGGCTGAAGCTATCAACCCCTGAGTTGTGTCGTAGGTGTGGCTAGTGCCCGAATTCTCAACAAACTGATTGAATTGATCGTTGATATTTTCGAGAGTCCATAATTGCGAGTCAAGTTGGCTTGCAGTCAGGGCAAGCTCGGTGCGGGCCGTTGGACTTGCATTGCTGTGAGTTTATATACCGCTCAATTCGAAAAGTTATTCGCGTTGGCGAAAAACTTTTAAAAAATAAAAATAAAAAAAGCACCCCTGCAGCCGTGATCACTGAACCATGAACACATGGAGATGTCCAATGAAAGCGCAGATCCTTTCGCTACGACTCTGGCAACCTGAGGCAAGGCCCACACCTTTGGATCGTTTCGAATCCTTGGCTGTCAATTATTCATTACAAGAATTCAATACGAGAGTGAACAATGGCAGACCCTCATTAATCAAGTCAAGTGACAATATTTTTTGGTTTCAACCTCAGTCAATTATACTAGTTCGCTTTTCTTTGCCAATGACTTGTGTGGGGCGGAGAGGGACTTCTGCAAACCCCTTGGAAGTGCAAGCATGCGAGCATGATCGCTAGAGGGCTTCGAGGGGTAGCCCAAGCTCACCTCACGCCACGTTGTCAGGGACCTAGTCCTTGCCTCGGCCTAGAAGGTGTGGTGCCATTCGCTACCAGCAACACGGCATTGGAATTCCATGAGATAAATCCAGAAAGCTATGCACGAACACGTCCCGACCGTCAATAGTAACCTTGCCGGCTTTGCTCAGAGCAATTCAGGCTTAGAATTCTCACTCCTAGGTCTTCTGAGTTGAAGCTATTCAGGCAGCATAAATCGCCATCGAGCCCTGGATTCAGTCTTGGCAGCCTGATCTCGTGCAGAACCAGCCACTGCTGGAGAGATTGAACAGGCCCCTCCTTTTCGCGACAGCAGTTCAAAAGCATTGGAGCAAGACCTGGATCCTTTGCTCACGAGCATGAATAAATTGTTTGATGCAAACTTGAACCCTATTCGGAGACCACGTGCATAGGCCTGGGACGAAACAAAGTTTGCCAAGCATAAAGATAGAATCCGTGGACAGATTATTATCAGGACACACCTACTACGTACACGTCGTCAATTTGTATGTTGGCTTTGTACTTGAGCAATGGTATGGTGATGATTCGGTAGACAAGTTGTGACTGAGCGAACGAAACTGCCTGCAAGCGAAGAGGGGATTGACGAGCCAGAAAATCGCATTACTGATCATGAGCTCCTACGAGATAATAGTTCACAAGGTCGAAGTGCAACAGAATTTCATTCACATCGCCCGGGGATCAATACTTCGTACCAGGACGAGACACCTAACTTAATTAGAGTTTCCTAGCTCGAATTCGTCTCCAGAGGTCCAGATCGGGTGCTGCGCGCTGAGCAAATGAGAAAAGGGAAAGTAAAGAACTAAAGGTTTGTCCATTTCCACATGATTTGCATCAAGTTGCGTCCATCCTTCTTGGGCTATCTGAGCGCTGATCGCAGAATGACATGAGACGTTTACACATCATCGGAGAATCATATCAAATCCGTACTCAGTTAGTAACTAATTATCAACTACTTATTTGCAATGCTTCAAAACGCGACATGCAACAAAATTTATTTATAATTCCTGTATTTAAAGCCTCATAACCCGATTTAAGGTGGTCAAGATCTCGGTCACGTGGTAGATCTTTCTGATAATGAGAAGGTGTGAGGAAGAAAACAGACGTACAATCAGTTCTTCTTAATCAAAGCAATCTCAATAGCTCGGGGATCCAATTCAGGTTATGATGCCCACCTTCATCGTCAGTCGAGGGGCCTAGAATCCCACGTGATTGTGGTGGCTTGCCAAGGATCCTGGCCGTATCTTCAACAACCTCACTATTTCATCTTCCCAGCCTCACTCCCAAAATGAAACCAACTCTCCTGCAGACATCTACGCACAGCACGCACATGGGTGCCGTCTGAGTCTTCCATGCACGATCCATCGTGTATCGCGAACCATGCATGCCATGAAATGGCCGACCCCGCGTCCCCCGCCTCAGCCTCACCAGTCGACATTATCAACGGCAGCGCGAGCCTTGCCCTGAAAATCGCCTCTGTGATCAAAACCTTGCATCTCGTAGCTCAACGCTTCAAGTCAGCGGAATTGGCTATTCATTCGATCGCGTCGGAATGCCAGACTGTCCAATCAGCTTGGGATGCCGTGGAGAGCTGGGCCCGGAAGCAATCAATTCAAAATGTTGACCAAGAGCCACTGTTGAATAGATTGCGGCAGTCTCTTCTATTTGGGACTATGGTGTTCGACGCCCTTGACGATGAATTGATGCCTTTCTTGTCTGAACGGCAAGGCCAAGGCCTATTTACGAGGAAGGGAGCCGTCTGGAATGAGGTATCATTTGCTAGACATCAAGACCGAATCCGAGGTCAAGTGGCGGCAATGACCTTGTTACTACAAGTCATCAATTTGTGCGTCCACCCATTGCGGAGAGAATGACTACTGACATGCAAGGCCGACCATGACTGAGGGAATGAACGTGCTCATCCGTGAGAGTGAGCTACTTAAGAGAAGTGACGAGACAGCATGGACGATCGTTGACTCAAGTGCTTCTTTCTCTAGCCGCCTTCCCGACAGCCGAACAAGCATGGAGAGTTCCGACACTGCATATGTGAGGTATGATTTCGAGCCGGAATTGCTGGCCGGAAGAGTATATGGAAGGAGTTACAAGTATCTTGCTGGGAAATTGCAGAAAAGAAGAGGGAAGGAGGGCATCCGGAATATCAGGGCCGAACTGTTCGTGAACACAATGGGGGAAGATGAAAACAGCGATAAAGCTTCAATCTTCTCGGTGTCCAGGTCCTCGCGCAGAGAAGTCATCCCAGATGATTATTCGCGGCTCCTAAGCACCCGCAGGCGTGAACACCACCCGCCACTGTTAACAACGCCAAATATCGACAAGGATGAATACCCCATATTGTCTACGGCGAGACAAGCATCCGATTATAGAACCTCGTTCCGACCGAAAAGCCACGACGCCCCTGATCTCAAAGATGGCAATGCACTGCTAGAACGCCAGGAAGGGATCGAAGCGAGTGGGAATGAGGGTCAAGATGCAAGTGACAGTGATCAAACGCGAGGTAACTCTCTCGTCGAGGATGATCAGCGGAGTCGCCAAGAGGGAATGGAGATTGTAAAGGCATCTGACATGGATGGCTCAACGTTTGCCAGGGGCGCCGCGACTTCTGATCGGGCTGAAAAGACAGTTTACCGGTACTCCCCTTCAACCCAAGCCAATGCATCAACCTCACCATCCTCAAAAATGTTGCGGCGAGCACAGTCAAGTCCGAGCGAACTTGGTACAATCGAGGTATCGGTGGACATGAACGGTCTCAGTCCTAAGGATCGGAACCCCGGTACAAATTCTCTCGAGCAGGAGTCGGATTCCGATACCAGTAGCGAAGCCTCCGGGCAAGAGTATCCGATTCCAACGTTGCAGGAAGATTTGCCAGTCTTCGGCTTCAGCCGTCTGGGCTTCGGTTCAAGAATTGCTACATCTCTCTTCGCTCTGACTGCGGAGGAGGCCTGAGGAGGCCTGAGGAGGCCGGAGAGGGATATCGACCTTAATACCCATTGAAGGTTCCAAGGATGAACCCCTGGAGCGTGATATACGGAGCACTCTGACTGCTATTTCCACGGAAACGAAAGATGAAGAAGACATCTTCTATCTTGACGCTTGATAAAGGAGGAAAGACTGAGACTGCTACCTTAATTTACGATATAGAAGATGTTCCAGAGCCGACCGACGAAGGACGCGAAGTCCTCACTCCCATGGGAACGAAAGACGGACATCAGCTCTTTGAGTTTTATGACGAAGCCAATAAGTCTGGGAATGACATAGCAGAGTCAGACAACTTCGAAGACGCATTGGAGTCATTCATTGCCGAGCCGGACTCGTTATTCGACGAGTCAAAGATTGACAGCTCACCCAGGCACGAGATACGGTAACATATCAGGGAGTATAACGGAAAGAATTTTGAGGAGTTCATAGTCTTGAATAGTAAGTTCCGAAAGAGGTATCTGCGGGGACGAATAGCCATTCCCATCTCACTGAACTCGATTCATGATGAATGATAACTTTCAAAAATCTGAATACTTGAGGAGTCCTTCCGCGCGACTTTGGACTTCAACTGAGGCCACTTGGCCTTCTAAACTTCTAAGACGAGGTTGAAATCAAAGCCAGGCTGGGGAGGTCGCGGCCTTGGGGGCAAAGTGTGCTAAGAATAGCATTGTCTCAAGCCACCCTCATGCAAGGCTCTGCCGTGACCGCAACCTCAATTTTCTCGACATCCAGCATCGACGACATCATCACATGGAGTCCATCACTTCGACAACCTTGCCAGACGCTATGCAAGCTCAAGACAAAGTTCTCGGTCCAGCAATTGCCTTAGCATAAGTCAGACGTCCGACATGGCCGATCCCGCCACAATCCTCGCAATCATCAACGGGAGCCTCGGCCACGCCCTCAAATTCGAAACAGTCGCCAACACCCTCTACACTCTATCCCAACGTCTTAAGTATGCCGAATTGACGATCCAGTCCCTAGCTTCAGAATGCGAGACCATCCAAGCAGCATGGGCCGGCATGGAAGCATGGGCAAGACAGCAACCTACTCGATCAGATGAGGGGCAACAGCTACTCCTTGATCGCTTGATGTGCTCTGTGTTATTTGGAACGATGATGTTGACGGCTTTGGAGGATGATTTGGAGGACTTTATCACTCAGCCTCAGAATCCTGGCTTCTTTAGGAGGAACAAGGTTGTATGGAATGAGGGAAGCTTCGCGAGACACTAGGATCGCATTCGAGGCCAAGTTGCTGCTATGACACTGTTGCTGCAAGTGATAAATTTGTAGGTTTAATTTCCCCACTTGGAAGGAACAGTTCGCTAATGTCATAGACCATCGACTTCGCAACGGACAGAGCTGCTCGTAAGAGAAACCGAGGTGCTCAGGGAGAGCGACGAAACGGCTTGGACGGTTGTTGATGACTCCAGCGATTCGCGCTCGATTAAACATCCTAATAACCGGCTGAGTATCGGTAGTGTTGCAGGGGAGCCCGTCCACATCAAATTTGACTTCGAGCCCGAGTTGCTGTCTGGGCGAGTTTACGGAAGAACTTATAATTCTCCAAGAGCCCGCAACGCTCGTGTCGATTTGTATGTCAGTGGAAAAGGACCGTCAGAAGATGCAGATCGAATGTCCATCCTATCTGTCTCGCGCTTTCCGGAACCTAACCCCGCTGAAGAAGACACCCCACCAAAGATTTTCGACATCCACGATCCTTATTGGTCGCCCATATTAGTGGCAACGCGAGATCCTAGGAGTAAGATACCTGCTAGGTGGCCACGCGGGCTGGCGAAGCATCGAGAGGAAACAATGTCGTTAGGCCCAGTACTGGACTCAGATCAGGGATCCAAAAGCACCGACTCCTTCCCCATTGCTGATGTATTCAGGAGAGGTAAGTTCGGTGTGCCGAAATACAATCTTGACGATCAAGGCCAAGGTCAAGTCGATGACCGCGATGTACCCCCGCAATCAAACTCATCGAATCGAGATAAATACGTACCGGCCCGTCAAAGATATGATGCACTCCATGCGAGGGACAAGAACGTTGTCGAGGATGTCGGAAATTATTCTTTCCCTTAAGGTTATCACCAGTGAGTTTAGAAGAAGCAAATTCGGCATGCCAGGATTTCAAAGCAGCGACGAAGTGAGCGATGAACGTGCAAGATCGACTGACATCTTACACGCAATCCCCTTGACTGAAGTACCTATACCGCCCTATCGGCCTGAAATGCATGCGAATGAGCCGAACTTCCATGAAACCTCATGCGGTACGACCAGCACGCCCCAAGGCTGGACAGAGAAATGGGATAACTACTATCACATGCTTTTCCGGGAGAACGTCTATACCAAGGAGTATGTCTGGGTCGAGCCAACGGAACCAGCGTTTCCTCCAGGCCGAGGAACTCCTGCTTGATCTCCACCATCTGATTCCGTTCTCTTTCACAAACGATTTAGCATCGTTCTCGACTTCCAACTCGATGCAGTGCTCTCCGACTCAGCAAGCGCAACAAAAATCTCCACTCCACTTAGCCAGTCCACCCCGCAACATGCGTGCAACGCATCCCTTCCGCCATCTCCCACAAATCATACGATTCGGGCAAGGTATCTACGAAACCTCATGGGGCGGGACTACTATTGCTACCACCATCACCGATGAGTATAAGGGGCGACTGTGGCTAGAAAAACCAATCCAAAGAATGGAGGAGGAGCCATCCTACCGTGAACTAAGAATCAGTACAGGAGAAGTTTCTCAGACCAGCACGTTACCGATATGATGAAAATGGGGAAGAGCTTCCCAAGACTGAGGCATACTTGAAGATGTCGAAAGCATCGAGGAGCGAAGGATGGGAATGGTGGCCTGGAGAACGTGGATGAGATTGAAAAGGATAATGGCTGGCAGGAGAAACTTCCAAGCTGGAAAAATATTAAATGCGATACATAGCTGAGGCAGAAGCAGAGAACAAAGGACAGGTGTGGACATCTAAATCCAACATTGAGAGTTGGGATACACCCAGGTATCTCCTGTGCCGCTTGAGCAGGTCAGCTCGGTCCAAATGCCCAAGTTGGAAGGCACGAAGCAAGCACATCTCAACACTCTCATTGCACTCGCAATACGAGTTTCAAACATTATACATTCAAATATATCGAAGAATCCAAACCCCCACTTCTCCCCCTCTCCCCTTCAACTAAGCCCAATCATCCCCATAAAGCGCCTTCTGCCACCACCCACACCTGCTATTCACCGTCTCAACATCAACCCTCGTATTTGTGAAAGTCTGGTTGAAATTCATCACCTTCCCACTCCCCCCAAACTCAACCCAATGATCCAATCCTTGCCGATTCGGACTCCCATTCTCCACAAACATGGTAAAATACCGTTGCATGGCGATTGCTAGGGTATCATTCTTAACAGTTGAGATGGGGCCGTTGTAGAATGTGTAGGGGACATCTTGGGTATGGTTGCCGGGGGAGACGGAGAAGATGTAGTTGTGTGTTTTGTTTTGGTAGGCGGTGGCGAGCCAGCGGGTTGAGCATGTGAATGTGAAGTCTGAGATTGCGATGTCGAGACGCTCGAAAGGTGTCGTGTATGGTTGTGAGCCATCGTAGACGGGAGGAAAGAGCTCGGTTGTAAGGTACTCGAGATTTGCGGTCGAGATCGCGGGGAAATAGAGCTTCATGTATGTAGTGAAGTTATCGGACGAGGTAGCAGTGGGAGGAGTGTAGTGTCCTGCTTCGTTGGTGTTATGCGCGGCAATTATGTCGATATTCTTTGCGTATCTACCTTCGAGGAGGAGTTTACCTGGGAGATCGGGGACGTAGTTTCCGTCTGGGGCAGGCCCGAAACTGAATGTGCCGTAGAAGGCGAGGGCTTGGGTTTTCTTGTTTGCGTTTTGAAGGGTGACGGTGTCGAGTTGTCGAGCTTCTTCCAATGTGCTGACGTTGGCAAAGGCGAGAAAATTCGCGAATGCGGTGTTTGTTGTGTTCTTCAGGGAAGTGGGGATGAAGGCCGGACTTTGAAGAACTGCTTGTTGGAAGAGGGGTGTTACACCGTTTCCTCCATATGCGGTGATGTGATGAAGAATGCTTCCTCCACCTGCAGATTCGCCCATCACGGTAACTTGATTAGGGTCCCCGCCGAACAAATGGATGTAGTTCTGAACCCATTGCAAGGCCATATCCTGATCGTACAGACCAGCGTTTGGTGTTCCGCCTGCCGCGGCGAAATCAGGACCATTTAACCAACCCATTGCCCCAAGCCTGTAATTGAATCCAACCCAAATCTGCCCCTTCGACTCTGTATCTAAACTCTGATCCAACAATCCCGTCGGGTTCCCCGCACTGTACTTGCTCCCCAACGTAAAACCGCCTCCATAAAACCAAACAATGACCGGCGACGCAGCTTTCTTCGCTTTACTATCGAAAACATACTGCGGGACCACCACATCCAAGAACAAACAATCCTCATTCTCGTTACTTGCTCCAGGATTCAACGATAGGGCGCCAATCTGCCAGTTTGCGAAAGATTGGGGACAGATGTTGCCGTATGAGCCATCTTGGATGCCGGCGCTGTGGTTGTTGAGAGGGGCTTCGGTGGCTGCGAATCGAAGGTTGCCGAGGGGAGGGGCTGCGTAGCGGATGTTGCTGAAGTTGTAGTAGACGTTGCTTTGATTTGACTTCGTGGGTGTTAGCCAGACATCCGAGAATTCGAAATTTGGAAAGCAAACTTACGACGGAGAGATGTGCTTGATGAATCGCATATCCCACATCAACAACCGGCAGCGAAACGTTCGTCGCGGCCACAGTCGCCAGGCCCAAAATCAGCAAACTCGCAACTTTCTGGAGGAGGCCAGTTCCCGAACCCCGGTTCATAACCATCTTCACAATTTCTTCCCTTGACCCAATCCAAACCTCGAGATTTCTCCGACAGAGAAATACCGCTTCAAGTAAACAAGCAACTCACCCAACTATATACACAAATGACCCCATCAATGACAATGATACCCGTCCTCCGCTCCCGCCCGTCCACTTCGCCATCCAAGATCCACAAACAAGTCCCCACACGTGCACGCTGCAACGGTTAATTTTGATGTCCTGATCCTTCCACTTCCTTTCGGGCAAGCGGGCTTGTTCATCAACCTGGCATATTCCCGGAAGCACGGATCCTGATCCATGATTCTTTCCCGTCTGCTCCCTAACCCATGCAAGCTCTATCTCTTCATCAGAATCCCCCCCGGAGGTATATCCACGAATCCTGAATGGAGCGCTTGTCGTAAACGGAGAAGTCAATCTGATAGCCACAACGCGAGATGGGAGGGGCGCGAGCCGATCAAGGATCGTGCATCGTGCATCGTTCCTGGTCCCTGGTACCTTGTTGGCGTGCATGATGGACAAGGAGCCGGCTTCCGGATGAACTTTTGACGTGAAGTGGCGTGAAGCTGGGGAAGCGAGGTGAGGAAGCGATGCCGAAAGGGGCATGTCTTTCATAGCGAGGTTCGAGGTTTTTCTGCGATTTGATAATCGCCGAAGGAACCGAAACCCTTCTGAGCGCTCGATAGGTAGGAGCGATGCTCAAGTTGTATATGAAGGGAGGAGGAGTCGAAAACTTGAAATTTTTTCAGAGATATCAATTCTGAACGAGGCCTCGAGGCAGGCGCTCCCAAATGCATCCCCAAAGTCCGTTGATACCCTAGTATTTGTACACAAAGTAAATCAATCGTTATACTCATGCATGATAGTCCGCGCCCTTAACATCAACCCTGGCCGTCTTCAATATATGCCAATTCTCCTTATCCCCAGGAACACCGACTCCCTGCTCATCTTGCACAATCTGATCCGTCGATTCCGAATCCGACTGTCCAGCTCCTTCAGTCACCGTACTACTATGTGTCTTATGTTTCCTATAGAAAGTATCTGCAGCCTCTGTACTCCCTATTGGAATACGATGCCTTTTACTGCCTAGGCCTGACTTGTTGTATCCATAGAGTTCGTGACTGCGTGTTTCTCTCGCGGTGGAGAGGAAGCCTGGCATGATCTTTGCGAAGAGAGGTTTGAGGTGGGGGAGGGAGGCGCAGATTAGGCCGGTGCAGTACTCGATTGCGCTCCAGTCTGTTATGTCTACTCTTGTCCCTGTGGCGTGCATTTGATTAGTACGATGAAGATGGCAGAACGTCAGGCAGACTTACAAGATGAATCGGGATTATTTCGATTCCCATCCCCAGAAACTTGGTACCAAATCTTCAGACGAATGATAGAACAAACGCAGACACTATCTCTTTAGCATGCCTCTCTCAGCTTCAAGACGAAGGCAAGACTCACAAGATCCCAACACAGAAAATCAAACAAAGAGCGATCCTCTGCCTCAACGGTGCTTGCAGACTCCAAAGCAGCGGAAGAGGAAGAACAAGTACCACAAGGTCCATGAAGAGATTAATGAACCCGGTCGCCTTGAAGAACTCCGGTTGCTGAATACAGACTCCTGCCACTGATGCCCCGTAAATCGACTTCTGTACTGGGCTGCATTGGAAGATCTCAACGATGGTGCATGCGAGGCAGAAAGTCGCGGATAATCCGATCATGCCCCAGGACCATTTGCGAAGATATTGAGCGTTGCTGAGGGAGATGTAGAAGAGCAGAATCGATATCTTCGTGAGTTGGAGGATGATCTGGTATAAGAATTGGTTGACGTATGACAGCTGAAAAATGTCAGAGGCCATATGGCGGAACATTTTGAAGAGGTGCGAACCTGTTGGTTGAGTCGCTTGTTGACCGTGGGAGGGATGTCCCAATAATGCAGACCAGTGCCGCCAAGTTTGCCTGCCAAAAGTCAGCTAGATTGCAAAGAATATGTGCAAGAGCAGAGCATACATCCTAGACAAGTGCAAATCGTCGCAGTGACGGCGAACAGCTTCAAAATGTCAGAATCTGGACCGGACTTTCCCCACAACTATGCTCACCATGGCGGCCATGATAATCAAATCTTCAACACCAGCAACATTCCTCAAGAACTTTCTCGTGTAGACCCTCAATCCAACGCAGATCAACGCTGCCAGAGTAAAGCTGATGTTGATCCCCAGCAGCACAGGCTGCCTCGTCACTGGATTCACATAATTGGGAACATGCCCCGCGATCGTCGTGACATTCGCCATCTTGTCGTAGAACTGGGCCACTTCCAACACATTGGGAACTGACCCACGATTTCAAGAATCAAGCAAAGATAGACAGAGAACAGACAGTGGGGAGCCGCCACAAGATAAACAGACGATTCAAGAAAGAAAAAGGAGCATCGCTGCAACTACAGCCTGCTCCTGCCAAAATAAAGTGCTCCTACTGTATCTTGCATAGAACCACCTTCGATTCCTTCCAAAGAATTCGCGCTCCAGGGTCGGGGGTGGTGTTCCAAAGAAAGTTGGACCTGCAGCAGCGTGTTCCTGCAAGATGGTAGATATTGCGAGCCAAGTCTGCCCGAAAGCAAGGAGAAGATTGCACCACTTGGAGGCCATGTTCTGTGCCGCGCGAATAGATTAAGTTTTTGCCCAGCCTCTGGTCCCGTTGTCAAATAAGCGTGATGGTAGAATGCACAGACAGGGGCCGCTGTAAGGTCGTGCCACCCGACGGCAGGCATAAACGATTTTTCGTACCGAGTACTCCGAACGGGGCCAGGACACAACATGATTATGAGATGAATCGAACGTTCGAAAGAAATCTCGGATCCTTCATCACCGAGAACCAGGTCCAAGGAGGGATCTTCAGTCTTGTTATTGGGGTCCAGATCAGTTCGAGAATTGTAAATAATCGAATAGTGAGACAAAACTCCAAAGAGCGCTGAGAATATCCACCTTTAAACTCACCTTGGACCTTCCCGAGAAGGGTTCCAAAGTATCGGGAATGTACTTCACGTAAATATCGACGACATATCGTGAAGTCTTCGATAGTTGGAACCATGGTTGGAAAACTCGTCACCTATAGACGGAGTGCACGCCCTCTTCTAGAGAGTCACCTCGAGAAATGTCCTTTCGCTTGGATTTTCATTTGAGAAATCTAAACGTAGTTGATGGAACTGCCAGATGCATCCCTTTCAGACGCCTCGAAGCAGCAAGAACCTTGGGAGAATTGCGTGCGCTTCTGCGGTGGTGAATGTCGAATTGTAGAAGAAGGTTGCATCCGTCCAAACCCGTCCCGTCTTCAAGTTTTCCACACGCTTAAGAAAGCGAAGAGGCAGTCAAACTAGCCAACAGTTTTAGTATGCCGCGATGCCGCAAATCAAGTTTGTGCGGCATGCCCACACCTCTAAGATCGGCAGTCACCTCCAACTCTTTGGGTTCGTTCGTCCGTGATTCGGGGCCAGGTAATTAAAGTTCAACGGGCCGGGGCCGCGTGCGGCGTCAACGTATTGTCAAATTTGACAACCTGCTGGATGAAGTCTAGACGACAACGAGCCATGCCTCAAGATATCTACGATCGGGACTCGGTTTCGAGAAGGTTGTAGTGATTTCCTTTGGATGCTTCATCCTTGTAGAGACCGCGAAAGCAACATGATGCAAATTCGAAGGGACGAAGAGGTCGTCGCGCGTGGCGAAAGCTCGAGGTCTCATGGAGATGAATCCTCCGAGTTCAAGCGTGTATTGTTGGCGCAGCCGTCGAGGCTGAGAGTCAGTCGACGACTGGCAGACAAAAGGATGTGATGCAGTCTAGAGTCGGATGGAAGAATCATCGTCCTGTTGACGTTACGTTTAGATAGACGGCCCGTTGATGACTAAGCTCTTCTGTCGCGTCTAACATCAATGCTTCCGCACGCAACACTGCATCTAACGATCGCACTATCGCGAGATAGTGTCGTGGTATCAGTTCTCTGTTTTGGTAAGTGCAGTCCCCCGCCTTACTGCGTGTTCACTACTGACCGTATTGCTTCCTAGAACCGTGAATCGAAGACCGCATTCGAGCTCTTGTAGCGCGTCTCCCTCTTCCCCCTCACACTAGTTCACCAACTCAACTCTACCATGTTCCCCCTCGCAATATCAATGTTTCGTTACATGCGCGCTGTGATGCTCCGAACTGTTTCTTTTCCCACGCGAGCTTTGACACGAAAACCAAAAACTGCAGAAATAATGCTCCATGTCCCTCCAAGTATCGTACATCAAGTCCCCCTTTCTTCAACATCTCTTCTCATTCTAATCATGCACGTGATACGCCAGTTCTACGGCCTCGAATGCGGCTCCCTACAAGCAAGCCTCTTTCATAGACTTCTGTTGCACATCGGCACCGTGACAGCGGCCAAATCGAGGACAGAATCAATTACAAACTGGTTAAATGCCAGTTGAAGCCTGATTGTCAGAACAGTTTAGAGCCATTTTGCGAACGGTGCTGAGAGTGGCTTGGATCACGCTAATAAATGCAAGAGACCAGAACTGGAGTGAACATTGATCCCGAGCCATTAGACTACAACAGCTTCGAGAAACGTGCTGTTCCAAATAAGAGAAGATATTTCTGGGAGTAGGATTCAAATTACTTCCCCAAATCACTCAAAAAAGGCGATTCATTCAATGGTATCTTCATTCACGCTAGCTATGTGCCAATTTTCTGCAATCTGCAACCGCATCTCCTTGCTCTGATCTGCTCGCGCAAGCATCTGTACGCACCTCCCATAATACAACCACCCAGCCATCCATATCTCGTAACTCCGCGCTCTTGCTTTTATCCTTGCTATGAAGCTATGCCCAAATTCAAAGATCGATTTGATACCACCCAGCCCGCTTCTGGTATGTACGAGTGCTGATGACAAAAAAAAGGAAAAAGAAATGATGTTTTACAATGTGGTTGTGATATGCTGTCCTGCAAGGCTAGTACTTTGAGGAGCATATCCAAACGTTTTGTTGAGAGGAGGTATTTTGCTTAGGAGGGGAAAGACGGTGTGCCACTGAAGGACTGATTGACGTCGGCGGGTCGAGCAGCGCTTTGACGAGCCAGCCTCTCGGTCTCCTTCTCGCGCTTCGCGATCTTCTTCTCTTCCTCCGCGCGTCTGTCTTGATCCGTCAAGATCTGACGTTCCTGAGTCAGGCAGGCCTGTTCGAGTTCATTCAAGAAGTCACCTCCCTCAACAAAGTCAACTGGCTCGCCACGTCTCGGTTCCTTTGACTTGCCCCAATAGCACTCGAATCTAAGCTTGATGTTTTCCTCCCCGTGAGAGTCGGACTTGTCGTTATGCCAGACCGTGATCTCGTCGCCGTGCTTCAGCTCGGTCCAAAACTTCGACTCGGTGCCCGGATTCTTGCAGTCATGGCTAGGAAGTACGACTCCATTGACCCAGATACCTTGTGAAGCCTTTGTAGAGATGTAGAGCTTCATATCTTGATCACCATCGTTCCACGCTTGTGGGATCTGTCCTTTAGCCAGCTTCGTATAGAACCCGGGCTTGAATATCAAGATCTTGAAGGCATACTTCGGGACTTTAATCTCCGCTGCATTTGGATAGCGAACGGTAGCATTGACACCGCGGCCCCAGCTTGTAAGAGAATCGGTGATATTGAGGTTGATCGTTGGAAGGAAGCTATCTCGTGTCGAATATAACTTGGCGACGATTCGCTTTGGTGGTTGGAAATCGTTGCCGACGGATGGTTGAGCCTCAACACGAGTTGTTTTTGGCAGAGGTGCTTCCGGGGCTCCCGAGGAACGCGCGGTTGATGGGATGAATTCGTCTCTAACGGGGCCGCCATTGCTTGCAGGTTCTGTAGCTTTGCTCATCAGTGCATCAGCCAATTGACGCTCGTCTCGCTTCATCAACATTCGTCGTCCCTCCTCCTTTGTAGGCTCGGAATATGCTCGAATAGTCGCGTCCGGCTCTATCGAAGGGCTTCTACTGCTTCTGAAGCTCTGCATAGTCATTTCAAAGGTCTTTTGGCCAGACACGAATCGTTCACCTTTGCTCTTCGCGTACTCTTGCCATGCTTGGAAGTCGGACGTCGTCATGCGAGGATAGTTGTTGTGATGTGTTGACTTGTCCTTCGGATCCCAGAAGATGCTTGCAGGAACTGGAAGTTCAATCTCTCGTGATGATCTGCGTTGTCGCTTCGGAGGAAGGTCTGCTGGTCGCCAGCTAATATCACCATCGTCATCCTCTTCTCGGGGTCGTCGCAGACTGATAGTAGGATCTCTGACATCTCGAGGTTCGGTGGAGGCCATGGGACTATCGGCAGCAGGCGAGGCAGCGGAGGCTGGAGAATGCATGTTCAGATGGCCGACCATAGACTCTGCGCCGAGAAGACTTGATGATCTAGTAGCTCGATCGTCGTTTTCGGGGTGGTTGGTAATGGTCGGAGACGCAGCGGGTGGTGGTGGTGGGGGCATATTTGTCGCCATTGCTACTGCAAGGTTGGGGTCGAGCAGTCGAGGATCGGTCGCGACTTGAGGGAAAGCGTTCTCGGGCTCGCTTTCCGCATATGATGATTGCTGAGAGAAGTTGATGTGCTCGCGACTCGGAAGAGGAAGGTTTAACTGATCGAGAGGGATTGCGCCGGAGCTTCCCAAAGCGGAAACATCAACTTCCCCAAACAAACGGCCGTTGGTAGGATTACCGTGGTCTTGCATGAATGCGAAACTTTCTTCCTCATTCGAGAACCCCTCGCTCGTGTTGAAGCTACTTGGAATCTCGGGTTGTTGGATATCGGTTTGAATGTCGGTGAGGTCACTGACATTGCCATGAGATTCTTGGCTGTCATTCACTTCTCGTCGTTGGGCAGGGTTGATGCTGAGTTGAGAGGTGCCTTCCTCTATTTGAGAATTGTCATAACCGTCTCCAATCATATCAACCTCGTCTTCGTCCATCGAAACTTCCAGGCTATCTCCCCCACAAAGCCAAGACATTTGTTCCAGCTCTACAATGGTCGCACGGTGCTCAGGTCGAACATGAAGCATGCCTTTAACGAAACGAATACCATTTTCCGAGATACCGGCAAGTTGGAGGGGTCGAATGTCGAGTGCTTGGGTCATGATTTGGTTCAAAAGCTCTTGATAGCTTGTTCCATTCTTGACAGGGTATGGAGGGCTGCCGCACATTGCGTAGAAGAGGACACCAGCAAGAGACCAGATGTCGACAGCATGGCCGTATCGCTGTGGCGGTAGAGACTTCTTGTCAAGACCTCGAAGGTTTCTTCTGCCAGTGTGATCATATTCCCGATATTCCGAGTACACCTCTGGCGCACAATAGAGAAGAGTTCCGCAGAAAGTGCGCAAGAATGTATCCTCACTATCAATCATCTTCGATAGTCCGAAATCGGTCAATTTGACATGGAAGGGGTCGCGGCTGTAGATCAGAATGTTGTCCGGCTTAATGTCGCGGTGAGTGATGCCCATCCCATGCAAATATTTCAAAGCACTGAGCAGCTGACCCCCCATAGCCTTGACGTGGAGCTCGGTCAAGTGTCCATGTTCATTGATCATGCTTCCAAGATCACCACCGGGGATAAACTCCATGATGATGTACAAGTAGTCATGCCAATCGACGTGCTCGATGTATTGGACGACATTAGGCTGTGGTTATTAGTCAAGTGATTTTCCCGGGTTGAGGAGTACTCACATGCTGAATCTTTCTCATAATCTTCATCTCCATGTCTACCTTCTGGTCGAGAATTCCGTTCTTCATGAAGCGTCTCTTTTCTAGTTCCTTGGCAGCATATGGCACGCCGTCGAATTTGGCTGTGATCTTGTAGACTGTAGCGAAAGCACCTTTGCCGATCATAGCGATCTTGTTGTACTTTTGGCCACCACGCCACTCCTTTCGTTGTATTCCCCTGGATGTTCGCATGGAAGGATTCGGCGTAGCAGAGCCAGGTGTAGGAAAGAGGTTCAGCTGGTGCGGGTTAGCAAAAGGCACATAAATCATAGAACATCGCCTACCGGATCTCTCCTCGCCACACCACCAGCGGCCGCCAGGCGGGCATGGTTCTGTTGTTTAACGTCGTTGACACGAAGGAAGAATGCGGTAAGGTTTTCCTCGTAACGCTCTGCGGCCTCATCTTCGCGTTGTGGAATGCGGACAATGAAGCGATAATCCTCCTCCGGGGGTGTCATAGTCAAGACAATGACAGAGCCAGATTCGAGAGTATGCCTGTAATCCTTGTCGTTTTCTTTGTCCTTGCCGCGCAAAAGAGTACCGTCGACTGCCGTACCGTTGGTTGATTGGTCCTCAAGCATGAGAGTGCCGTGCTCATTGATATAGATCCTAAAATGAACATTGCTCACTCGTCTCGATTCCTCGTGCCAACCGATGTGGAAGTCGCAGCGTGTCTTGTTTCTGCCAAAGTTGAATCCGCCAACAGGATCCTTCAGGTTCGCCGAAAGACGGAGGACGAGATCGCAGGAAGGACCTGCTGTCGCTGGGTCAAAAGTGCCGCCAACTGACACCTCTCCGCTGTCTCGTTCTCGAATCCTGACATTGTTACTGGAAGTGATCGTAAGGTGTGGGTTCTCTTCGTAGATGAGAGCGACAGCTCGCTTTGCGGGAGGGGAGGCAGGAATGAGTGTGCAGCAAATGTCGGCTTGATCGTCTGGACTCAAGCTCGAGTTTGCTTGACCGAGTCGTCGAGGATCGAGTACGATCTGGGTGGCTGCATAAAATGTGTCAATAATCATTCGGTCTTCTTGGCCCTGGCGAGCGCGACGCAAGAGTTCTTCGTGAGGCAGAGCAAGCAATTGTGAGCAAGTTAGGGGAGCAGATAAAGGAGATAATTGGATAGTACCTGGCTGAGTAGCCTCTTCATCCATCTTGGAGGTAGTTGAACGAAGAGGTCAGGTGGGTGTGGCAGATCGAGGTTGTATATTTGAAGGTATTCGCAAGTGTGGAGTGTGGCTGCCGAGACGTTAAGAACAACGGCTATCGGGACCTGCTAGGCAACGATCGCGACCGCGAGGCATCAATAAGAGTGGAAAATTTGAATTTGACCGTCTGCCAAAATTGAAATTCGTTCAAAGCCGTTGTCCGGGGTGAGGGAGTTCGGAGGATACCTGGGCTGAGGTAGGCGTCTTACTGAGGGTTGGTGATACGGGATCGCGCCAATAAAGGCAGTTCTTGAGTACAATATTGGTTGAAAGAGTGTAAGAAGGCTAGAAAGTCTTCACATAGGTTTGTCACGGCGTTAGGCATGAGAGGGAAGGGTGGCAGTCGTCTCTGTGAATTTGACCATCAGTAACGGTCCTCCCAGCAACCATTTGGGTTTATACATTGCCTTTCACGGGGCTCAACTTTGCCCTAGGCGGGCCCACCACAAGGAATGACTTTCACACTGTGATATAGAACAATCGTGACAGAATCCAGTCGTTCACACGACCTGGAAATATTTCAAGAATCACTCGAGGGATGTTTCACAGACTCGAATTAAGCTTCGCCGAACAGTTCTTCCGTTCCGGCCAATGCCGCCTCCCCGCAATGTTTTAGTCAGGGGTCGCTTCTTTCACTTGTCGCATTGATTTTGCTTTCGTCGAATATCCTCACCTCTATTCAATGTTGTTTCTTCGCTGTTGTGTTAGATCATTTCAATGTTATTCTTCATCATAGTCCCTTCTTGCAGTGCCTCTGCGATCACACATCATGGCGGTGACGCGTTTCAGCACGTGGACAGTGACTACATGATGCAGTGTCATCTGCCACCAGCAACAGCACTCTTGAAATAGGTTATAGCCTCCATAATCTCACTCATTCTCATCGATTGGATTAATAAATATTCATCCGAAGCTTCAAGCTATTCTAAGGACCCAGATGAGGGGTGATTCATATCCTAGTCACGTGGCTGTCCTCGAATTTGCTTTCTTGCAACCATGCACATCAGTTTCGTTGAAAGTTCGTTTGTAGTTGATCTTGAGCTTGGTTTATGTGTAGACCTTGAGCTTAATATCAATGAACATTGAGTTATCAGCTCAGAAGTTCTTCGCATCATCATTTCCTAGTCATGCTAAGTGACTAAATATTGGAAAGTCTCGCTAGTATAATAGATACTAATGAGGGTGCGGTGGCATCACAGTGCATGAGGTCTAGGTAAAGTGGTTGTTAGTGCGATAGATTTTTAGGGAATAATCTAAAGGCCCCTTATTAAGGGCTCAACCACGCTAGTTAACGCTAGTGCCTCCTAATGTCCAGACACGTGCGCATCAACCGCTCAACAGATGCTCTCTCAAATACAACACCTCACAGCTCCTGTCTGATACGGTTCCAAAGGCTGCAGTCTTAATCTCATAGTCAACCTCTCTAGCTAATAGCAAGTGAACGGGATTAAACAAGTGATGAAGTTGTCGTCAACCCCATCACAAGCAAGCGTAGCGTTTCCACCATCATAATGAAAGTACGAATAGTCGAGTATAGGCATAGCATCCCACTGGATATTTCCATCTTGCTTCCAACTAAGTTCAACAGTCAAAGGCAGCTGGGAACCCATGCTCAAGCGACCTGTTCCAAGTCAGCTTTAAATCATGTACGGTACAAGGCGAGGTGGGGGAATCAGCATACGTGAGGCCTGTCCAGCAGAGCCTCCCAGCAGCTTGCAATGCGGATCATAGATGTAATAATGCGCGACACCGCTTCTGTATTGTAGAGCACTTAAGCTACAAAGCTGGGGATTGCCTAGATCGGCTGTTTGCTGATTGTAAGTCGACATGCACGTGATGCTGGGACCGTTTGAGTCTTCGACGTTCTGTGGATGGAAGCCCCATTTCTGCCGAGTAACTATGGGGCGAGCAAGTATGAAGCTTGCGAATGGCGCGAAGGAAAATGCAAGAAAGACGAGAGTTGAGAGCATGGTGAACTCGAAGCTCATGTTGACTTGAGATCTGGCGAGCAAGTCGATGTTGCGACGAGGATTTATCTGGATGAAGTACCAGAATGTGTTGTTTTGAGAATCTGCTTCAGGTGTTTTGCTGCTTTGCGCCTGATTTGGATGGTTTATTCTGTTGGAAGTGGAATAGTGTGTCGAAGAAAAGACTCTAAGAAGGCTTTGAAATACCAATCAATCGTATGATCTACAATCCCAGGCCATTACTATGACTCAGATATGGTAGTACACTTGCTTGCATCCACTACTGTGAATCAGAAGATTTGATGACGTTGATTCGCATGGAAGAAGTCCTTCACATATTCATTCCCTTACTGAGTGGCAGAAGCCAAGGTATCTCAAATGCTGTACGCTACAGCTAGGGTCATATCTCGGACTGCAATCTACAAGGTTGTTGTCATTCTACCAACAATTGAATGGTACAGAGCAACTTATGTACTCCACAATGACCTTATCACAAGCCCACGTACCCCCACTAGCAACCAGATTATAACTCGAGCAGTCAATATTCGGCATAGTATCCCAATCAATAGCTCCAGCCCAAGTAAGATCAACCGTCCACCTCAACTCAGAGTCGATGACAACGTGGGCTTCGCACATATCAGCCCCTGGATCACAGTGCAATCCTCCAAACGATGAACTTACTTGCGACTTTGCCAGTTTTTGATCCTAGACGCTTACAATTTGTATCATTGACCACATACTCTCCGTCGCCGCCACGTACTGCAAGACGTTTAGACTCCACTGTTGAGGAAGGCTCTCGTTGGCTGAATTCTGGGTGATGGTTGAGATACATTGGAGCATTTGACCATTGGGCTGGACTTGTGGGTACTATGGCTGGCGTGCAACTACAGCGAGAGCACAGATTCACCAACGCGAGCTTCAAGTAAACCTATTAAATTAGGTTTCTCTAAGTCACAACCCCCCTCCTATTTCGTTAGTTGTGTTGTGATGTATTCTTTTCCATTTTGGAAGGCTTTTTTTTTTTTTTTTAAAAAAAATTTCGAGTGCTTTTCTGCGGGGGCTAATAGGAGGTTCCCCTCCTCGCTTTGCTCAGCGAGCAGAATTGTTCTTCGAAAGCCTTCAACTTTTAGCTTTCGTGTTATGGGGCTCAAAGATCTTCAGCAATGCAACGAATATGCAACTTCCGAGATGCTTTCAGGACGCCGAATCTCATGAAATAAAAACCACCTGCAGTCGCTTCCAGCTCACCCTGGTAGACTGGCCAGGAAAACCCTCTAGCACGTGAATGGGATCAAACAAGTGATGAACTGGTTCGTGGTCCCATCACAAGGAACCCAAGGAGCCTCATAGCCACTATTGAAGAACGTCGAGTAGGCAAGATCGGGAGCTGCACCCCATTCATAGGCTGCAGGCGCATCAGGCCAGGTCAAGTCGACAGTCCAAGGCAGTTCGGAATCAATGGCGATATATTCTAATTACAAGTCGGCTTCAAATTCATACCAAGCTCGGGAACATCAAGTTACCATTGACCCGGCCAGTAATATATCCAGTATATCCAGTATATCCAGGCTGGTTGCACCATCCGTCGTAAACTACAAAGAATGCATTCATATCCCAGTTCTGACATGTGGAGAGAACGCACATGTCAGAGACCTTATATTGGATGCAGTCGGTCATGTTGTTGGAGGGGTTGTACGGGTATGGGCCCTAGCGAGTTTCACCGGGAGCAGCGACATTGGTTGCATTGCGAGCTTCGACGGGGTTTGCTTCGATGATCTTGCGGGCTTCGACCATGCTGCGAACTTTACTAGATTTGGGGGACTTCGACAGAGTTGTGAGCTGGGATGTTGCTGGGGAGTGCGAGAGTGAAGGTGGAGGCGATGATGGAGGTGAGGAGGAGTATGATAGTGAAGTTGTAGTAAATCATCTTGATCCGAGGAATTCGAATTGTGGATGGGGCTCTCGTTCGAGTGTAGCTGTAGAGGAGTCTCAGGAGGACTTCGAGTGGGGTTGTGGAAGTGTTTGTTTGAAGTTGTAAGGTTGTGTGCATGTGTATCTTTGATTTGTGATCCCAATTAGAGATGGTTGTTATGGGATGATGAGGATGAGGAGAAAGAGGAAGAGCGGGGAAGAACAATGAGAAGGGAGGAAGAGGATGGGTGGGTCTAGCTTAGCGAGTCAAAGTCGATGGCACCACCACGGAATATAAACACACCTTTGAGGCTTAAAGGCCTGGTCGCTGAGTTCGCTGTAAAATTGAGGAATGTGTATGATGTTGAGTGGACGAATCCACCATTGATGGACCTCTTCTAGTGCAATGCACAAAGTAACGAAGGAAAGTCGAGCAAAACTTTGAGCAACTCCTCCATCACCATCGACAGGCTTGATGCTAGATGTTACTAATGAAGGATACAGCAGCACCACACTTAAATTCAGCGCGATATGTATTGAATCAATGCCCAAAATATTGTTCAGTCGCCAAGCTGAGAAAGCATAACCAAAGTCCGTTCCCTTGACAAGGTTCGTCCACAACAAGATTAACGCACAAAAACACATCGCAACCAGCAGGTACCCTTTCTAAAGGCTCAGCATTCACCCATAATCAAAGCTTGTAGCAAAAAAAACCCCTACAAGGGGCATCGTCTTAACAGTCTCCTGCCCCATGGGTCATTTTTCGTGTAATCATAAATCCAACGGTATTCTTCATCCTGGACAATCTTCATATGAACTCTCCAATATGGACGGCGTTTACCTACCACACGCGTCGTGATATGCCGAGTGATTTTGTTTCGTTCCTCTAAGTATTGCAAATCCAAGGCCATGTCGCGCGGCCAATTTGGGTCTCCTGCGGCCTTCGCTTTCTCCCAATTCCGTTGCACACGCAAACTCAACAGAAAGAACACCGTGAAGCTGGTACCTTTCCATTTCTGGTTATCTGAATTAGTAAGATCATTCTTGTCTGGAACCGGAGGTAGACTGGGTGCCATGATCTGCTTGAATAGACGAGGAGGATTGAGATGAGGTTATGATTTCGTAGCTTTGAACGAGTTTATGTTGAGTAAGTTATGATCAACGAACTTTGTCAATATGGATAAGGTAGCTTGGTAACGAAAAGGTGTTTTTTTTCTCGGAAGATGTTTGCTGATGTTGTGAGAAATTCTAGAAAGACAGATGCTGTATTTATACTTTTTCCTTTTCAGGTTGTGATTGTCCACCGAGGGAATGGACATCCACGAAGACTTCATGAGCAACTCATGGACAATTCAAATCGCGACTATCTACAGCTCTCTATGTTTCAATGATTACAGCGGAATCAAAATACTTCAACTTTTCAAAGAAAATCTCACGCGAAAATTTATGCAAAAGTATCATCGGCGACCTAACGCCTTTCCTCAAAGGTTCAGGAATTCTCGCGATACCTTCAAACAGTATTAAACGCCAAACCACAAGAGCACAACCTTTCCACAACCAAGCACTCCTTCTCACTTTAGCCCCTTCATGCAGCCATAAATCCAACCACGCTTCGGCAGACGAGTAATCCACATAGGCACATCTCATGCATCAAGAGACCCGAGCCGCCTGACACCCAATTTTCGTAGATCCTCCGAATTTAAGGCAGTTTCTAGTGCTCTTCTCAAATCAGGATCTTCATGCTGCTAGAAAGTGAAATACATGAAGTCTTCATCTTTCAAGGGCAAATTAAGGGAATCTCGGTTCTCGTTGTGTCTTGGTGGAATGGAAAGCGAGCCCATGGTTTGTATCAAGACCGAAGTTCTGAAGTGGTTGATGGCTTGGGCGACGATGAGCGAGGATTTTCTAGCAAAAGCTGCGCTTAATAGATTTAGTGATCAAGTGGTTTGAGAACGATTAATGGTTGAAGATCAAGGCAGATACGTGTTTTGATATTGCAGAAAGTAAATCGAGAAGGAAGAGACGGTCTATCTATACTTGTGCCAGTGGGGACATCGTGACTGTCTAACTAGTTCGCATTCACAAACATCTTCCCTCGAGGGAACAGCTATTGCCGCAGACTCACTTGAGCATGTGCGAACCAAGAAAAGCAACCAAACTCAAGTTCTAAACTATGACCCTCCAAAAAAAAACCCCCCCTAAAACTCCATCAATCATCCCTTGAAACAACAAATCGCAAAAGCACTAACCCTCCATCATCAAACTCCGAGTCATAAGCCTCCCCATCCACCTTCCACTTCGTCCCGGTCTTCTCCCCAACCTCACCCCACAATTTCCGCCACGACTCCAAATCATGAAGACATCTCTTCTCCGGGTGCCTGCGATACTCCTCTGGGCTCAACGGTTCCCTCGTCCCAATCTGCCTCCCCAACACCAACGCCTGTTTCTGTCCCTCCTTCAAAAACTTGATAATCCGTTCTCCGACCTTAACTTGATCATCCCAAGTAAAAAGATGGAAGAAACTGGACGCGTGCACGATGTCGAATTTGCCATCCAAGGCAGCTAGATTATGGTCCTCGATATTTGATATATCACCAGTCGAGAAGTTGGCATTGAATATATCTTTGTCACGAAACAACTCATAGCCAAGCTCAATGAACTCGGGATGAAGGTCAGTGCCAGTAAGATTTCTGGATGGTACACCATCGGCCACGAGTTGGCGTAAGGCATGCCCAAAGCAGCAGCCTACGTCGAGTAGTGTCTCGCCTGCTTGGAGACGTGCGATCAGTGAGAGGTATTCTGGTGCCTTGGTGATCCAAAGGTCGAAGAAGCGCCAACGGCCGAGGCAAGGGTAGTGAAAGACTTCATATGCTTTATTGCGCTGAGAACTGGTTATCCATCTGTCTTCGAAAGGCAGGAAGAAGAGGTGAAGAGAATATGTGAGTAGTGTAACTCACAATGGCCGTAACATGATCATCGATCTCGTCGGCTGGAATCTTGCTGTACGACTCAAGCAGCTTCCACGCAGGCTTAAAGTTGGTTCTGTCGGCTGGGAGGTCTTTTTCATAGCGCCAAGCAGCATATGGGTCCCATTTTGCCAGATCCGACAGGAGTGCCATCTCAACCAAGCGTTTCTCTACTGTCCCAAAAATCCAAGACCGAGGTTCGTGTACTGACTAAGGTTGTAAGGCGTTGAAACAATCTATGAATTTCGAGCCACTGGGAGCCCCGATGATCTACCTCAAATATCCACGTTGGTAATACAGTAACACGTAAAGAAGACAATTGATGGTGTATTCGAAGTTCTGCGACGGGAAACGGAACGGTTAACCCGTGATCGTTATCTCTGCAGCCTGTGGGGCATATGCATGATCGTGGAGCATCGCGGGGTTCCTGCAGTCGAGTGACCAGTTACAGAGTCTTCGTCGGAAACAGTGTTCAAGCTCCGTTGATTGGGTAAGACTGACCAGTATTTCTGCACGGCTGTAGCTTTGAGGTACTACTTGAGGCTACGTGCTAGCACTCTCTTTCTAAATGAGAAGGACTTGAGCTACCTTCGAGGGTGCGAAATAACATAAAAGAGAATTCAATGATTTTTCAATTGACAGGAAATATCGAGATCGAACGGGAAGCAAAACGGAAGAGAACAAAAAAAAACTTCTGTGGTAAACACTCAGGGCAGTGACGATGATCAATATCCAGAGTGTGAAGAATGAAGTTCAAACTTCGCTGGAAGCAAGGCACTTTCAGTAGTCCTCTTCGCAGAAGACAATTGGCATCTGAGGAAAAACTTGTTTTCTGCGTAGAACTTTTGCAAGCTGGGTTAAACGGCAGAGCTGCGCCACATACGATCTTCTCCCGTGCGCCGATATCTATCCCATCCAAACTCCGTGTACCGAGACGAAAAGCCTCCGGGACCATGTCCAAACACCATGATATGCTTACTCATAATTCCGTGAATCATGAGGCCGTAGATCCTTCTCAGCGCACCGAACGCCAAAAACTCATCGAGTGAAGAAATACCACATAATTGACAACTGTCCCCAAACAACAAGCAGTATCCTGCATGAATTACCTCTTGCCACCCTTCTTAGAATTCACCTTCTCAATCTTGTCTTTTAATGGATTGTATGGGGCCGCCACACCTGGATACTCTTTCCTCTGCGTCTCAGATGGTCCAGCACGAAACTGTCCATCAGGTCCCATCTTCTGCGGGACACCTTGTGGAGGTCTCGCAACTTGATCCCGATGCATCTTGTCCAGCGCATCTCCAACAACTCCGTATTGCTCCCAGTTGACAGGCGGCATCCTGACCACATTCTGCGACGTAGGTAATGGATTCCACTTTTCTCCATCTTTGACCCTCGCCACTACCTGTTTTCCCTCTTCCGCACTCGCAATCCCTTCAGCATCCTCCATCTCCTCGTCTTCATCGCTGTCCACTCCAGTAGGATTCAGCAACTCATCGCCCCTCACGCCTATCCGCCCTTCCTTTAGCGCCGTGGTGAACGCATCCGGATCCCTCAACGCCCTCTCCTTCGTATCAGACAGTGCCTTGATATCCCGTTCCGCGGTCCTCTTCTGCTGCTGCAGAATGCTCATCGTAGCCTTGAGTGCCAAAACATCTGGATTTGTGTTGAAGTCAATCTCTATCGGAGGAGGTGGGGGTATTGCGACAGTAGGAGGTTGTGACTTGTGAGTGAAGACTGGGCGCGCATTGCTGAGAGTCGGTGTTATGGGCGAGTAGGGAGGAGCCTGGACTGGGGATGCTGAGCGCGAGGATGAGGGGTTTTGGCTCTGGGTTCTGCCGTCTGAAGTAGAGTTGGGAGATGTGCTCGTGTCGAGTGTGAGGGAGGGCATTGTCGTGATGGTGTTGTGGTTTGAAAGAGGAGATGCGGCCGCGGCGGAGAGACAGATGTGACGTTTGGCGGGGCGGGATTTAGGGTGTCCAAAAAGAGGAAGGCGCCTTCGACAGAAGCTGGGGAAGGAGCGATTGGGTGGAAAAGCGAAAGTGGGGCTACAAAGCTCTCCATCACTTACACAAAAATATTCAAGTCCAACTTTTCTATTGAACAAATTTGAGATTAAATTCTTGTGTTCTATATCCCAGAAGCAGGAGATATATCAATGCTTTATCTGAAAGTTCTTTCTTCTTGACCTTCAAGTCGGCTTGAAGTCGCTCCTGCTCAAGTGAGAGATCACGGAAAGCGAACACAGTTCTACCCCTTCCAAAGTTGAAACAGGACATTTTGTATTATTTAGTAATTCTGTGAACAGTTCTTCAGCAAGGCCATCAAGAGTCAATATCTTCAAGTACGAACAAGGACGTACTCCAATTAACAATGCTCAAATTCGGGCTTAAAATCATTCCGAGCTGTC
>FJOG01000004.1:2155024-2309325 GCA_900073065.1 Phialocephala subalpina | reverse complement strand
CGAGCGAACCAATTACCACGATCCTGTCAATCATTGTTCTAGCATCGCAGATTGCGTTTTTCCTACCAGTGCACTGCACTCCGTCGAGCTCTACGAACATCTATAATCCCTATAACCGAGGTCCACGCCTACGGGCCTCTCACCATATTAAAACTTCTTTCTTCGGGCTTTCATATTTTGGGAAGTATCTTAATATCCACGTGGTACTTTCTTCTCCATAGTATGATACAATAGGCATTGCCGTCAATCTCTCGGTCGACTTCTTCGCCCCAGGACTCTGGCATTCTTCCGACTTCAGCAACCTTCCCTTCGTGTATCAATTCCTGAACGAGTTGTTTAGCGGCATCGTGAAAGTACGTCAACCCTCTTTTCCGATGTTGATTGTGATCGTGATGGTAATAACAGCGTGCTTATTCTTTCTAATTGGTTGGTTAATTGAGAGGTTGAGGTTTTCAGGACCTGTTTGTCCTCGAGACCTAAAATGATTGCAATGCCAAGAAGTTAAAGTTTTTGGGCACCGGTATCGTTTATTGGAAGTGAAAGTCTCTCGGGTCAAGAAATATCCTCTTATAGTCATGCAGACCTGCGTGCGATTGTGTAGGAGATATGAATCACGGAAGAACGTTCGCGACCCGCTGCGGTCACGTGCATTCCTACCAATCAGGTCCTCTTGGCTAGAGGGGGCTATGTTCCACCACGGCCCAGAGAAAAAAATGGACTTCAAATGTAGAAAGCAAGAACAGACGTTGAGATGTCTTGGAATGATCTTTAGAATCGTGATCATGAAGCGCTTAATAACCCGCGAGCTCAAGGGGCTTTACCGAGATGCAGCTTTGAGACATGGTCTCTGCATGAGGCACAACAAACACATCATCTTCTCCCTGACCACTTGTGAACCATCTCCAACGCATTGAGGCTTAATACAATTCCCGAGTCTAAGCTTGATGAAGCAAGATCATGATTGTAGTCGGATCCGTTCTCCCGGATCGCGGAACAATCATTCAGGCTGAATTCACCATCGGATAAACCCCCCTAATCCACAACATCATCAACATCTAACCTCCAACATCCCACCATACCAAGCAACTAACCTTTACGATGGCTAATCTGGGTAAAGACGATCTTCTCGAGCCTACATAAGAGCTTCACATCATCTCATCTCACTTCAATTTAAAACTTCTGCTCATCCAAGTCAATCACGAGCATCACCAAACAACCGCCAAAATGGCCTCCACATCCCTCCAACCCCTCGTAAAAGAAATCTTCACAGCCGACCCCTCCGCCCACGTCTTCAATGGCAGAATCTACGTCTACCCCTCTCATGACATCCCCACCCCCATCCAAGACAACGACAACGGCGACCAATACGCCATGGCCGACTACCACGTCCTATCCATGGACAGCGTCGGTAGTCCCGTGACCGATCACGGCGTCGTCTTATCTCTAGAACAAATCCCTTGGGCTTCAAAACAGTTGTGGGCTCCTGATGCTGCGGAGAAGAATGGGAAGTTTTATCTATTTTTCCCGGCGAGGGATAAGGAGGGTGTGTTTAGGATTGGGGTTGCGGTGGGGGATAAGCCGGAGGGACCTTTCACGCCGGAGAAAGAGCCGATTGAGGGGAGTTATAGTATTGATCCGGCGAGTTTTGTGGATGAGGATGGGGAGGCGTATTTGTATTTTGGTGGGATTTGGGGTGGGCAGTGTGAGTTTCTCCCTCCTCGTTGTCTGGCTCGGGAATGTCAAGTGGAGATGTTTGAGTGTGCAAGACCGGAACTGACAAAATGAACAGTACAATGTTGGACATCCGGAAAATTCGATAAAGAAGCCTACTCCAACATGGAAGCCCAATCCGGACCCGCCTCCCCCCCCGCGTTGCCAAGCTCTCCTCAGACATGCTCTCATTCACCTCACCCATCCAAGACCTCGCCCTTCTCGACGAAGCCGGCAAGCCACTAGACTCATCAGACCATGACAGGAGATTCTTCGAAGCTGCATGGATGCATAAATACAACGGCAAATACTACTTCAGCTACTCAACTGGAGATACGCATTATCTGTGTTATGCGATTGGAGATAGTCCATTAGGACCGTTTACGTATGGTGGTAGGATTCTGGAGCCGGTGGAGGGGTGGACGACGCATCATAGTATTGTGGAGCATGAGGGGAGGTGGTGGTTGTTTCATCATGATACGAGTTTGAGTGGGAAGAATCATTTGAGGTGTGTGAAGGTGCGGGAGATCTTTTATGATGCGACGGGGAAGATTACTGTAACGGAACCATGAGCCAGGGATTTGTTAAAAATTGAATGTGTTTGAAAGAGCACGTTTGTACGAATTTGGAACGAGATATCCTACGAGAGCATTGCATTGATGACTGAGGTCTTGAACTAAGGTCAGTGCCTACATTCTATTCTTCACCCATTGGCAGCCCTTTATATCTCATCCTCTGCTCGTTAGTGAAGTCATTCGACAGAAGCCAAGATTCGATCTCCGCCCTCGAGCTTTGCTTAACGTCTAGCTCTAGACGGTCTTTGTATAGATGCGTACATTGTTTCCACTTGGCGAGTAAAAAGCCCCTCGCCCGTATCATGTTGTCGCTTGGGAAGATTCGCTCGAGGTATTCGTTGATACCAATCACAACAATGTTTGAGAATTCTCTTGTAGGGGGCACGCATTTGTTCGTAGAATCAAGACTGACGAATGCGTATCTAAAGATGGGACGTTCGGTTGTTCTGTAGTTTCCTTCGCCTTCTCGTTTTTCGTACACCAACACGAAAGTCCACTCTCCCATTCGGATGTCCTGTGGATGGTATTGACAATCCAATGTGTGACAACTCCAATCGTTGAGAGCTCCCGGTTCGACTTGTCGATCGCTTCGATAGAGATCTGCGGAGATAGCAGACGCTTTGTACTGGATCCCTTCGTAGACGTCGGCAGTCGAGAAGGTAAGGGCTAATTGCCGCCCACGATAGCGCTGTTACCCGTTGACGACCCTCCAGATAGACCGACGCGCAACCCAGTCGACATAGTCTCCAAGGCCGGCCATCACCTGCACTTTGCTTTAATTGAGGGAGTCCAGGGGTAGTGTTGTGGTGGATTGCCTCAATGTATCTGATTCTTCAGACTCATCGGACTCGTGAGACTCCCAACTTTCGAAATACTTAGGAGAAGTTTGAAGTGTTGAAAAGTCGACACCGCGACAAGGTAAGCGGTGCAACTCGTTAGACCCTTCCCCGCAAATTAAGAACGCAATTTGGCTGACAATAGGGCTAGAATAATTCGAGGGAAAAGATTTTGGTGGAAACCCGGCTTGATATCCTGTCTGGAGTTGGAAGGAACGTGCCAACTAAAAGTTCGGTATCGATGATCTCGACCCCCTTTGCTTTCATCAACTTGACTTTGCCTTCTACCGAGATTTGAGGAGTATCTAGCAAATACAGGTGGGCGAGGGACTTATGACGGTGCACAATTTTTCGTAACAACAGATACTGTACATTCTGATTACCCGACAAGATCAGGGTCCTTATCCACTGGTTTGTCGATCCATCACAACCAAGGATCTGAGAGACCTGCTCTTCAGAGAGATTTAAAGGACCGAGGTCGACAACCGCTTCATCCCTGAGAGCAGTATATAGTAACTAGCTAGCCGTGAGTGAGCCTGTGGCAATGCTTGGCATTGAGAGCGCCTTGGCTTTCAGGGCTGGCCAGAAGTCAGGCAGATCTTGAACACTTTCCAGAATTGTTGGGAGTTGTGCTTCCTCGATGACTTTGTTCAATGAATTGTCCCGAAGTGTCAGGGACTTTGGAAGACTAGACGTTGGGACTCAAACCTCAGATTGACGGTGTCCATTCTTCCAAGCACCAGGTCATGTAGAGTCTAGCGTGGCAGCGTCAATGAAGCCATATTCATCGAGCTTTTTAGCAATCCTCGTGGCAGCTTCAGCGAGCCTTCCATCAATTTCAGGATGCGCGGAATGGACGACCTTGAAATATCGAATATCAGATAGTGGAATCATGCACGGTAGGTCTTTGGGATCTTCGTCAGAGCAAGGTCCGTCTCGGTCGAGTCCTTCTGGGCCTTCCAATTTCACATCTTCGAAGACCATTTCTTCCTCTAAGACCTTGACATCGGAGTCTGAACCCTTTCCAGGGTTGTGCAAATTATGGTCCGTGACAGGTGATTCATGAACCAAGCTCGATGTCCCAGCAGGACTGGCGACTCCGGCATGACCTGGATCTGGTCTAAGTGACTTATCATCGGTGAAGACAAAGCAGTGTCGAACATCGGATAATTCTGTGATATCGAGTACCGTGATTCCGAAGTAATTCCAAACATATTTGGGAGAAGCACTCCAGGGCGTCTGTCCCCATGTCTGGAGTGAATAGTCCGACCAAGCCCTTCTCATTTCGTAATAAAGTCCGGTGACCAAGCACGTGTGCATGAATGGGAATGGGAAATGTCGCGGATTGTCTGATTGCTGGATGTCAGCATCAATTTATCTGTTATGGTCCTATGGAAAATGGTGGACTAGATCTGGTTGTCCTAGGAGTTGTGGGGCATCCACACGTCAAAATGCGACTTACCCGAATTCCAATCCCCACCCAATTTCCAATCCTCATTCTGCAATGCCGCAGCCCACCGAAGTTCGTGTTCAAGAGCGAGACGATTGGCAGGTGCCTAAAAGACTTAAAGTATAGCCAAGCAGATGGCCAAAACCTGTCAATCCATTCCATTAGCCAAGCTCTACTAAAGCATGAAAACCCTGCTCGAGAATGTCCCATGATATTTGGGACATTGAGAACGCCAAATTCTTGGAAAGGGTTATGATCGACCTACATCTTTACCGTTGGCCTCCTGAAGGCGAACGACACCAAGACTGCGGTACCTGCTTCAAATCTTGACAATCACAAAAACTTGATGGCAGGCGCCCATTGCGACGCGCAGTTTCGAAGACTGTTGCTTCTAAGATTGTTGTGTTGCTATCGTGAGCTTGCCAATGGCCAATGTGAATACCCCGAAAGTGGTCGTTCATTGAGGCCAGAGAACGAGGAATGAAGTCGATGACGAAGCTCAAGAAAGTGAAGAAACGCGAGGCGGGCGCGCTAGCACGTGCAAAGAAACCTCCAGCAACTGTGACTCAGAGATCGGCAGCTGTCTAAAAATTAATGCACTCGACGACCTCGTCCGTTTCAAGCAGCAAAATATGAAGTTGTTGTGTAACGCGCTACAGATCAGCCACCACTACGCTGCTATAGAAAATCAAAAGTGAGGGAGAACTTGCACTTGCAAAGAATGTCCCGAGTCGATTGGGACATTGTACAATCTCAATTCAACTCTCCAATCCTCCAATGTTTCCCATCCAACCTAGATATTGCTCCTTTTCTTAATCCCCACCAAACACTCCAACGGCTTCCTCAAGAACCCCTCCCTCGTCTCCAACTTATCCTGATACAGATCAAACTGATATCTCCTAAAAGTCGTGGCCACAATCAACGCCAACTCCATCTCCGCCACATTTCTCCCCACACAAGATCTCGGTCCATAACTAAAAGGAATGAATCCATTCTTCTGCTTCTCTGTCAAATCTCCAATCCTCCAATGTTTCCCATCCAACCTAGATATTGCTCCTTTTCTTAATCCCCACCAAACACTCCAACGGCTTCCTCAAGAACCCCTCCCTCGTCTCCAACTTATCCTGATACAGATCAAACTGATATCTCCTAAAAGTCGTGGCCACAATCAACGCCAACTCCATCTCCGCCACATTTCTCCCCACACAAGATCTCGGTCCATAACTAAAAGGAATGAATCCATTCTTCTGCTTCTCTGTCAAATTATCCCATCGATCAGGTACGAATTCATCAGCATTGCTGCCCCAGATCTCTTTGGAATGGTGGATGGTATATGAAGGGACAGAGAGGACGGTGTAGGGAGGGAAATGGTGGCCGAAGAGCTCGATTCCTGCTCCTGGGGGTACGACGCGGGGAAGACCGAGGGCGGAGGTGGAGTGGATGCGCAGGGTTTCGTTGATGACTTTTTGCATGTATTTCAAATCTCTGACCATTTCGAAACTGGGGACATCAATGCCCTCTGGAATTGCCTCATCGAGTTCCTTTTGCAGCTTCTGCAAGACGCCTGGTGTCTTGGTTACCCAGTATAGGATTGCACATGAGGTATTAGATGTTGTGTCTGAGCCGGCGATGAGTTGGGTCAGGGCTTCGGCTGTAAGTTCTGCGCGACCGAGCTTCTCTCCTTTCTCGTCTTTACCTTCCATGAGTCGGGCTAGGAGATCCACACGGTCAACGTCTTGTTTGCCTTCCAATCTTTGGCTCACGCGTGCAACGGCAATACCAGCCAAGTTCTCAACGGCAGCCACACCTTGGGAGAAGAATGGATCCGGGAGGTATTTGGCGTAGGGCTTGAGCTGAGGCAGACAACCAAGAGTACCAGAGACTTCACCTCGTCTATTTAGAACCTCCACGGCTGGTGCGTATGTGACTGGTGCATCGGGTGACTTTTTGATTTCTGTGATGTCCTTTCCCTTCTCTAGCATGCCAAATGGTTGCCCAAATGCAAGATCTCCAATCATGTCGAAGGCGAGGTAGTTAAACCAATGTAGGCAGTCGAGCTTGGCGAATTGGCCGTGAGCATTGTTGGACATTGTATCCCATTGCTTCACAAAGAGCTCGAGGTTCTGGTGCATGTAGACTTCGAATTGACCAATACTTTTGGGGGAGAAGGTGTGCGAGACCGTCTTTCGCTTTCGTGTATGTTCTGCTCTGTCTCTGGTATTGAAGAGACCGCGTTGAATGGAGACAAAGGCATCGTAGAACTCGCTGCGAGGAAATTAGCTACGAAGCTGCGGAGAGTTTGGCAGACTTACGACTTTAAGAACCCATTTCCATGGCCATAGATCTCCTGGATAGCAGACTCGTCTGCCACGCTAACATGGTCCGGTTGGATCCTGACGAGCTTTCCATACTTCTTGTGAGCCGCGTCGACACTCAAATATCTCTTTCCCTGACGCGCCTGCAGTAAGAGCCATAGATTCGAGAATTTCGCAGCAAATGGACCTGGAATGCTTCGCAGCTCTGTATTCGAGGTAAGGTATGGGACTAGGTAGAAGAGCACGAAAGCGACGGGCAATGCCCAAGGCGTGAGGATAAAATCAGTGACCGCCATTCTGGAGCCGAAGATCGTCAATATGCAGGGTCTTCAATTGCCGAAAAGCGAAGAGACTCGAACAAAAATGGATAAGTCAAGTATCATGAGTATTTGGTCGGAGGAAAGATCGAAAATGACAGAGAATTGAGGTTGACTTATAGTTTTCAGTCTGTACGAAGGGCCGATTAAAAAGTATTAAGCCTCGCACGTGATTTTCCCTGCCAAAAATCAAGTATTTGAGAGAGGAAAATGGCTTAACTTAATACTTTTTGATCGGCCCTTCGTAGTAACCTAGAAATGCCGTACCCAACGTCCGGCTGCCAATTTTTAGGGCTTGAGCTCACGATTGCGGGGATGACGAGCGCCACCAAAGCACTCCCCAGATCCGACGACGCGCTAGGGGAGGGTTGCCGGCCCGAGGCTGGCCAATGAAGAGGGCTCTATTAGTCGGTGATCTTTCGGGATGTTTTGAAGTTATTCACATAACTGTGTCAAGATGCGAAAGAAGTAAAAGAAAAATTGCCTTCTGTTGTAGCCGTGCTCCATCTGCGGGGCTTTGTAGCTTTGGTGGAACAGAAGAACAAGAGAATGGACGGAATTGTCCCGGGATCCCCATCTTACATCACTTTCGTGATCAGTAAAATGCATGACAGCGGCTGCAACGGGATCAAAATCTGACTCGTATCTCTGAACCCACCAATGGCCCCTGGAATAGCACAATATTCTGCAGCGTCTCTGAAGCATGTGCTAGAGGAATGTTGGCCTCATGTGTCATGTATTCGGTCCAAACACCTATGCTTCAATATGCGCAACGGCTCTGCTCCTCCCATATATGTCTATATTAATAGCCTTGCCAGTGTTCTCTGCTCTTTCCGTATGTACGCCTTTTCGTGTCTCTCCTCACAGCTTACCCCGCTGCTTCTCGACCGCGTCTCTTAACAAGGTTATCACTGCCGCGGGGTCTGGTTTGCCAAACACGGCACTCCCGGCCACAATAACATTCGCGCCTGCAACGGCAGCTTGGTCAATCGTTCCGGGACCCAATCCACCATCCACCTCGATATTTAGATCCGGGTATCGTTTCCGTAACTCTTCAACCTTCGTTAACGGCTCTGGCATGAAGCTCTGTCCACCGAATCCTGGCTTCACCGTCATGACGAGGACCATCTACAAGATCCATTAGCATCTCTGCAACTAGGATTCGTGTATAAAAACTCACATCCGGAACTTCCTTCTCGTTCTTTGACCCCAAGATATCCCATAGGACGTCGACTTTGGTTTCAGGTTTGATCGCAATGCCAGCCAACATCCCTAGCTCATGTATATATCTGATCATTTCCTTCGGATTCGTGTTGAGGTCACTGTCTCCGTCGGGAGTCTCGGCGGCCGTGCTATTAATGGCAGCCTCGTAGTGAAAGCAGAAAAGGTCACATCCGGCCTCCTGGAAATTTTTCACCCATCTCTTTGGCTGAAGAACGAAGTTAGCATGTTGGATTTCAACACCATGAGCGGTCATTCATACCTCTGCAACCATCATATGGCAGTCAAAGGTACCCTTTCCATGCTTGACGGATGGCCTCTCGACGTGATCCCGAATACTCGTAACAATTGGCGCTCCGAGCGTTATGTTTGGAACAAAATGCCCATCCATCACATCTATGTGAAGCCAGTCGGCGCCTTGCTTTATTTTCGTCGAGCATTCATTTCCGAGGTCCGCGAAGTCTGCAGAGAGGATTGAGGGTGCTATGATGGCTGCTGGAGACATCGCGATGGCTTGGACGGTAGAATGGCACAAATTGGCAGGCAAATTCTCCGGAGCTTTCCTGGTATTTCTTGAAAGGCTGAGGATATTCGTGGCTGGGTTTGAGAGATGATTGGAGTTGTTGTGATGTCGAGACACTTTTGGTGGGATGTTTCGATCTTCTTGACACTGATGTGACGCCAAACGTGGGGCAAGCTAGGACGGCATACTATAACGGCTAAAAGTATTAGTGCGTATTTTCTCCGAATATTGTATTTAAGCCCAACTTACTTTATAAAACCATGGAAAATTATCGAAATTATAAGACGACGGCACCATTTAAAAGCTTTATTTAATACTTTTCAAATAATATATTTAAAATAAATTTTTTATTTATAATTCTAATATTATTATAAATTAAAATTAAAATTAAATTATATAAAAAAAAAATTTAAATATTAATTTTTTTAAAATTAATATTCTATTTTAGAATATAGGTATTAAAATGGCCACTAATACTTTCGGCCGCTATAGTAAGTCCTTAGTAGTCAGGTTCGCTTAATTTATAGCTCCACCTTCACTCCGCGACTTCTTCCCTTCTCTGTCGAGTCTCTTGATCAGCAATCATCGTGCCAGCAGTGATTTTTCCGGTACTTAAGTATGCGTATCTTGATTCATCTTACCAGTTATATTCCCTTTCGAGAAGACGACTCGTGTCACTGCCCCTGAGACCCTGGCTTCCTTGAGCCAAATTACCCCGCGGTACACGTATTGAGTACAGCATATTGTGTTCAAATAATGTCTCCAATGCTTGCCAGTTTGTGGCGTAGAGTTCGGAAAGAGTCTTAAATGCCCCATCAGCAAGAAGTTGGCCCGAAATTCTTGCAGCACGCGCGCCCGTTTTACCTTGCTTTGGTGTCATTGGGTGGCACTTTCTTTTGCGAACCCTGCCATTTCCTGGACTGTGTAGATTGGCTCTCAAGCGGAGATGTCCTAGATGCAGGACAATAATATTTGTCGTCTGACTCGTTTTTGCTGATTTATTCGTTACTGAATGCATGCTCCCGAGTTGTGCGACAACTTTACAGGCAGCTTTTAATGGACTGCCCGCGCTTTTCGCTGCAGCGTGGCTCAATCGTCGAGTTCAGGGCACCTCGTCCAGGCGGCCCATCTATAGGCTGTTGAAGGAGCCTCGAGGCGAAATCTGCAACCAAGCACCAGGCCAAGCGCCTGGTAAGATGCAGTGAAACCGCATTCCAATGTTGGCTGGCTGTCTTTGCAACAGGCAAGCACAGCCTTATACATCAGCGATGTTCGTCGCATTTTCGTTCTTTCTCCTTCCCAATGTATAGTTTCAGCATTTTACCCAGTTTTGTATAGCATTGTTATTTACGTACGGAATACCAAAGATGTCCTTCGGATTCTCGGTTGGCGATTTCCTCGCCGCAGCGGCCCTCATCAAGGACATTGTCACCTGCCTAGGAGCCACGGGCGGCGCGGCTTCAAGATATCAGGAACTAATGCTTGAGCTCGACGGATTGCAACGAGCGTTAGATAAGATCGAACACTTAGAAGCTCCGCCAGGGCGAACAGAGGGCATCAATGGTCTCAAAGTCGTGGCACTTAGTTGTACATTCGTACTGAAGGGGTTTCTCGCAAAATTGGATGCTTATGTGGGGCTAGGGCAGTCGAATCGACGAAAATCGGTTCGGCGCTGGGTAAAATGATAAAATGGGAATTCACAATGAAGGACGATGTCAGAGAATTGAGGACGTACTTGCAGATGCACACTGGTACCTTGATTGCAAGGCTGGCAACTGAGGGACTGTGAGTAAAATCCTGCGTTTGAAAATGGGCCATCTTGGCAATCACCAGCATTTTCAAAGCTCCAGCCTTCCCTGGGCTATCTCTTTCGAAGTTTTGGGAAGCTTACATACGAGCAGAGAAACAGCCAACGCACATAATGCTCAAGCTGAGGTGCATCACGAGATGATACTCCAAAAACTGTCCGATTCGCACCTCGACATTCATGAGGTTCGAACAGGGGTGGTAGGCATGGAAGAGCATCAGACAAGTGAGCATCCCATGAAATGCTAAGTATCAGTACTAACATGTCTGCAGATGAGAAGAAACGAAACTCTTAGATTGGCTTTCGCCAATTGCAATGCATGAAAAACAGGAAGATACATTTTCTCGACACCAAAAAGGCACAGGTGAATGGCTCTTAGAAGCGCCAGTGTTTTTGAATTGGTTGGAGAATGAGGGTTCAGATCCTATGCTTTGGTGTTACGGCCATCGTAAGTCCTTCGAAGTAACAAGATGCTCTTATGGTACTGATGAGAAGCAGCTGGCGCCGGGAAGACTATCATGAGGTGGGTTACTTGTGCTTGTGCCAGGCCTACACTAACAGTACCTAGTTCAATCGTTATCAATCATCTCCAACATAAATTCAAAGATATCAATGTTGGAGTGGCCTTTTTCTACCTCGATTACAAGGAAGAACGAACCGCATTCGATGTGCTGTCCAGCATAGCCAGACAGTTCTCCGAAATCCTCTGGAACGAGCATCCAAGCTTGGTTGGGATCTTGGACAAGCTCCACTCCAACCACGGGCTTGGTACCACCCGTCTGAAGTTCACAGAACTTCTATCGTTCCTCTCGTCGATAAGTGGACAGAATCCACGATTATTCGTCATCATCGATGCTCTTGATGAGTGTGCCATCGCCGAAGAGAGGGGCTTGATTCTCGCAGCTATGAAAGAGATGTGTGGTCCCTCAATACGAGCTCTCACCACAAGTCGACCAAATTACGATGATATAAACACATTTCTAACGGATCACGGTCAAATCAATATTGTGGCATCGGCCAGCGATCCGAAAGTACCTGTCTGCCAAAATGAAGAACAACGTCACATTTATGAAGCGTATAGCTTCCGTCAAAGACCTCGAAGCGCAAATCGTGACTACGATAGAAGGTCGAGCTTCTGGAATGTGAGTATATCCTGATTTACGAATCTAGAGAGGGAGTATCTTTATATACTATAAGATTGTGCAATTGACAGATTTAGGTTTCTCATGGCTGTCTTACAACTTGAGCGAATTTTAACTGAAAGGACAGTCTCGAAGATTCTCAAAGCGCTTGAGACGTTTCCCTCAAAACTCGAAAACACTTTCCAAGAAACACTCGATAGGATCAGAAGTCAAGCAGAGTCGGACAGCGCACTTGGTATCAAGATTCTACAATGGTTATCTCGATCAAAACGCCCCCTGAAGGTCGACGAGCTTCGTTATGCCTTGGCTGTTGAATGGATCGAGGAGGATGGTCCACCCACTATCTTCGATTCGAACAATATTCTGGACCCAGAAAGCCTGATTGATGTCTGCGGCGGTCTTGTCATCATCGAGTCAGCAAGCCAGATAATCAAGCTCGCACATTTCACCATTGAAGAATTCTTCCGCAAAACCCAAGAGGCCTTGCCAGATGGTGATCTGGAAATATCTAGGACCTGTGTGGCATATCTTGGCCTCGCTTCTATGATTGCAGCAATAAAGGATTCCGCATGGGCTCTACATGGACCACACTCGGATTGGGTGTCTAAGCTGACGTCGCTCAAAGGTCACTTCCCCTTCCTATCATACGCTTCTTGCCATTGGAGCGATCATATCCGAGAACTGTCAATCATCCAACCCGACCTCGAAGATGTCTGCCTGCGGATCTTGAACTTTGAACATCTGCCAGGAGCAATCTACATCATCATGTCCAGAGAGCGACCCGAGCTCGCTATGCCTGAGATTCCTGAGCTAGCCTTGAGACCCAATGATCAGGTTACAGGCTTGCACTTCCTCGTTTATCTGGATCTTCTGCAACTGGCATCAAAATCTGTGGAAAAAGGTGCGAATGTGAACGCTCAAGATAGCTTTGATAGCACACCTTTGCACTGGGCCGTCATGTTAGGAAACGAGAAATTTGCACGTTTTCTCCTTGAGAAAGGTGCTGAAGTGGACGCAGAGCAAAAGTTTCGCCACACACCGCTATACATGTGAGTTTGAACTTCTTCAAGGCAGAGTTTCTCTTTCGTGCCGTCTGTGTCCTCAACCTTGCTTGGAATTCTCTACCCGATCTGCTCTTCTAATAGAGCTCTCAATGAGTCAATGGTCGAGATATCAGCAGCCCAGCCCGGGAAACTCTCGCAAAAGCTAGGATATTGAAGAGAGAGCTAAGAATGCATTGTTCCGAAGCGATACCTTCTGATGTTGTGAACATTTGCACCCCAAACACAGACAATTATATGCTGACTTCAACCTCGTGAGAATCAGGGCCGCAATACAAGGACACGAAGGAATAGCAAAACTGCTTCTCGAGAACGGTGCCAAAGTAGACTGTCGAGATCGTATGCAACAGACACCTTTATACAAGGCCACCCAGAATCAGCATGAAGACATTGTCAATCTTCTCCTTCAGAACGGTGCTAATGTAAACGTTCAAGATTGTTCAAAAGCTACACCTTTACAGGCTGCTGTAATGAGTGGAAATGAAGGGCTTACGAATTTACTTCTCGAAAACGGCGCTCGAGTAGACATACAGAGTGAAAGTGGAATGACGGCTCTTGCCTGGGCGGTCAGCTATAAATATAAAAATCTCGTACTCACTCTACTAAAAGCAGGAGCATCGAAGGAGTTGTTGGTCCACACGAGACACGCCGACGAATCTTTGGTACAATTACTAGAATCTTGGAAGCCTGAGACGGTATAGGCTTGCCACGCTCGTTGAAGAGAACTAGTGGACTGTCGGAGGTACTATTCTCATACCGAAGCCGTCAAATGCATGGAGATACATTTCTTACTTCCCCTTAAGTTGTACTGTAGTGAGCCCCTGAAGCTTAGCGAGCTTCACCAGCTGCACTTACCCCGCACGTCACCATTGCCTCCAACCAAGATCGCAAGACGTGAAGACTTGGACTGTTTTCAAGCTATAACCTTCGAAATTTCTCGTGTGTTGAAGCTGATATCTGCAATCTGCAATCTCCCAATATCTCCGGTCACGGTTTCTGTTGTGGGACGGGTGCCTACGTCATTCCACAGGAACCCCGCTTCCGTGGCTCGGTCTTTCCTCAACTTCACTACTCCGACACAGGCATCGGGAAAACATACCTACGAAGAACTTTGCCATAACTTGGCGAATGGTTGTTTTTCTATCGCGTCGATGAGTGAAATTTGAACTAGTTGCATACGCTCACATATAAAATTATGGCGCCGCCAACAGATCGCTCGGCGATCCTCTCCCAGTTCCGGGCTAATATCGAGAAACATGTCCCCATCATGGGCGCAGGCGCAGGTATGCCTGAACTTTCTTAAATCTGAGTTCGACCCTTCGTTCTCATATTGGAACATAGGCATTGGTCTTTCAGCAAAAGGTGCAGAGGCAGGCGGGATCGACCTCATCATCATCTACAACAGCGGCCGTTTCCGCATGGCCGGTCAAGGCAGTCTAGCTGGCCTCATGCCATTCAGCAACGCCAACGACGTCGTCGTAGACATGGCGCCCGAAATACTCAACGCAGTCTCAAAAACTCCCGTCATTGCCGGAGTGTGCGCAACAGATCCATTCAAAGATATCCCACGATTCTTGACACAGCTTCGCGACTTGGGTTTTGCTGGAGTGCAGAACTTTCCTACTGTTGGTCTTATTGATGGGCAATTCAGAGCCAATCTTGAAGAGACGGGGATGAGTTATCAAAGGGAGGTGGAGATGGTCGAAGTAGCAGCTAAGATGGGTCTCTTGACTACGCCGTATGTGTTTGATCCTGAGCAGGGCATTTCTATGGCGAAAGCCGGTGCAGATATCTTTGTTGCTCATATGGGATTGACGACCTCGGGGACCATCGGTGCTAAGACTGGCAAGACGTTGGAAGAGTGTGTCAAAAGCGTTCAAGACATTCGTGATGCGGTGGTCTCTATCAATCCAGATGCTATTGTCCTGTGTCATGGAGGTCCGATTGCGTCTCCAAGAGATGCTGAATTCATGTTGAACAAGGTGAAGGGACTTCACGGCTTCTTTGGTGCGAGTTCGATGGAGAGGCTGCCTGTCGAGGTAGCGATCAAGCAGAACGCGATGGATTTCAAGAATATTGTCATGAATGCTTCATAGTTCATATTACTGAATGAATGATTCTAAGCAGCTGCTCCCACATTGAAGACATACGAAGTGAAGTTGAAAGTTGACTGTTTTGGAGGTACTCACGTCTCAATTTTCTACCCCCGGAGTTGAAATCCGAATCAGACTTCCCTGAGAACCGAAGACGCTTGTCAATCGAATTGACAGAGTATGTAAAGGTTGCTCCCGCTCCGCTCTTGCATTTCCAATCGGTGCTTGAGTATGATGTTATTCTGGCTTGAGGCCGCTCTTCACTGGGCCGCCTTTTCAAATACGAAATAGGCAAGTTGCATAAATACGGTGTTTCGGAAAGGTGACGATCCAGGAGCTGTAGATGTAGTGTTGCATATCAAGAAGTCCAGACAAGAGAAAATAATATTGATCTTGATTCGCTGCTCGAAAATAGGCATAGAGCTTGAAAATTATCATGAATCAAAGCCCTTCCTCCTTGACACTATCTTCATCAAGCTGTCTGCAATATCAATTGCGAATCCCTTCTCGTTGATGTGTCTCATATCCTCCACAATCCTGATATTGGTGCCATCTAGTCCCTTCCTTATGGCCTCAGCAAGAGCAGCATCCGCTTCTGGATCGGCAAATGGCTGACCTGGTGTCGAAACGATACTGACACCACCCTGTGGTATCCAGACCTCTACCATTTCCGGATTCTTGGCACGTGTCTTGATCTTCTCTACAACGAACTTCCCGATCGCCTCGCACTCTTCCTTCATCGTTCTCATCAGAGTCACAGTGGGATTATGCTCCAAGAGAAGGCGGTTTTGGTATCCCGCCGGTACAGTGCTCCTGGCCCCGAAGTTGACCATATCCGTTGCCCCAAGGGAGATAATGTTTGGAATCCCAGCAGAGAGGGCGGTTTCCAGTCGTCGTGGTCCTGCACTCATATTTCCACCGCACAAGTGATCACAGATCTCAGTCGTCGTCAAGTCAAGGACGGCGTCGAGTCTTCCCTCTTCGACAAGCCTTTCCATAGCCTTTCCACCATGTCCAGTCGCATGAAAAATGTAGATCTCAACTGGGTACTTTTCCGTGAGGTGTTGAGTAATGTAATTGACGCACGGAGTCGTCACACCAAACATCGTAATCCCGATATGGGTCACACGCTTCGCTTTCTGAGCCACTTCCTTCCTTCTCTGTTCCAAAATTCGCTCGTATGCTGCACTCATCCCGACCATAGCTCCCGCAGCGTTGCTCAATACATTGAGCAGCAGCTCATTTGACCCCGCAATGTCAACAACCGAATTCATCAACGTGATGTCTGTTTCACCCACAATTGGACCCGTATCTCCCGATGCCACGGTGCTGACAATCAATTTCGGCAATCCAAGTGGTGCAGCATCTCTCATTACTGCTGAAACCAAACTCGTGCCGCCACTTCCTCCTGCCCCTAGTATTCCATGAACTGGTCCATCTTTGATGAGGTCTTTCACGCAGCCGGTGCAGCAGTGTATCATGTATTTGATGATCTCTCCGCGCTGCATTTTAGAGAGGTCCTTCGGTTCTGTTTCGCCATATCGTGTGACGAGGTCATTCTGTGAGATTGTGATAGCTTCATGTTGAGTATTTGTGCGACCACAGTCGATGAGGGTGATTTTGAGAGGGGATGAAGTCGTCGTGGAGAGGCCTTGTAGCTGCTGGTGTATGTAAAGAAACTCCTGTAGCTTGGTATCGAGAGTACCGGCGAGGATTATATGAGGCATGGTGTGTGGTGGATGGTTGTGGAAGTGAAGGTGGGTAGATTGTAGTGTTGTCCGTCCCGATTCGGCGTAACCCCGCACTGAACTTTCCCCCTTTCAAGCGAGCGCGTGCCTTACGTCATCGTGGACGACGCATATGGTATAAAACCGACGTTCTGATTGACACTTCCACAGGTGAAGCTTCCCGTCCTAGACGCAAAGGGTCAATATGGAGATCCCCACCTCACCCAAGAGAACCTCGCAGTGGTTTACTTCCACGCTGATGGCAAAACACCACCACAATTTGTGTCCCATGATCCTCAGGCGCAGTTGAGACTCGACATCATAATGTCAGGATTGATGACAGTACTCGTCATCGAAACCAGGAAAGCAGCAGTCATCAAGGAGCTTGGCGCGTTGCCGGCTCCTCAAGCCATGTGACCTCGAAACTGGCTGAGGAAGGTCCGATGTACGAGGATATCATGGATTGATGTGAGAACAAATTCTGTCGATGGTGATGAATGGCCGAAATTCGTCGTAGCTCTGAGGTTTTGCTGGGGGGGTGTTGAACCGATCTCTCCACAATGATTAAGACACTTTTCAGGGGCGTTCAGTGTTGAAAGCGCATGCATTCGGCGACAAAGCTGTTCAGCATGCATGTAGATGAGAATTTGAGGGCGTGTGTTGTGGCAGGGTTTGGGTTGGTCTTGGAAAAAGATGAGGAAGACTTCGAGGTTTCGTCTGAAGAAGGAACTTCGACGCTAGCACTAGTTCAATCACATGACGATAGCAACTTCCCTTGGTTTTGGGGTCTGCTTTCTGCCCTCTGCCCTGATGCGACATTGTAAGATTGACTTGCAGTCATGGTTGAATGCAAACTTTCAGGTGGTTAACCTAGAAAAGGCTGAGCCGCGCCTCTTTTCTCCTACTTTACGGAGGTTGCCTTCAAAGGTGCCCGGACTTTAGGGCGTTGATCAGATCCTTACAGAGTTCGTTCTGTAGCGAGTGTGACCCTACTGCTACAGCGACGGTAGGCCTAAACAGATAGGAATACAGCGATTGCGAGCCTGAAGATCAGCGGCTTACAGGGTATTTCAGTGGCTCGAGCGCTAAATTCCCGTCACTTTTGAAACAGACCTCCGTACTTACTGTGCTTTTGGTGTTCAGCGTCGCCAATAACCTTACCAAACCGTGTGCAAATAGCTTATTTTTAAACTTTAACTTCGAATGTCTCTTTTAATTCTACCTCGATTCTCTTCATTTTTAGACTAAATTAATCGCATTAGCTAGAAGTATTATATACTTGAATCTTAGATTATTTTATAAGAGGTTTATAAAGTCTATGATTTTTAGGGTAGTGTTACGCAGACTTAAGGGCCGTTCGCTTAAAATTTGAGGCTGAACACCAAAAGCACAGTAGTTGGGGGCGAAGAATGCGGGGTAAAGCCGCTCAACTATCCTCAACATGCTTCAGTAACACCATTAGCACACAATTTGAGCTGCTGAACCCATCAGCGGACCTCCAGTCTCAAGTGAACACCTCAATGACTCGGCCGCTGCCCTCTCGATAGGGTTAGGGTTATAACAACGGCGAAGCCACAGGTTAGGTTTACCGGTAGTTAGGGTCAGGGTTAGACGGAGGGTCCTCCTCCCCCATACGCCCCCATGGGTTACAGGGTACTTTTTTTTAAGGCGCAGTACCCTATATTATCTTTGTGCGCTGAAGCTATCAATGAATTAATGAATGAAGGGTAGTCCAGCAGAAACCTTAGTTTGCGACACTGACTATCCTCTCCAACTCTCATCTAGCAGTCTTCGATAAACTTCCTGCCCATGACATCTGTGTCTGTCTGCCTCATGTAGAAGATATCGATGCGTTGTGGCACTGCATGCGCCACCAAAGCTCAGCCTCACCATCATGACTCCCAGCCTGATGTGAAATCCTGTCCATCACCTCCTTCTTCCAACTTACAACGAGGTCTCTACTACCTCACAACGTCTCAAAGATGGACCCCCTCACAGCCTTGGGTCTTGCCTCGAACATCATCCAGTTGATCAGCTTCACGAGCGACCTTATCGCTAAGGGACGCGAAATCTACAGGTCTGCCGACGGAGGCCTCATTGAGAATTTAGAGCTCGAAACTATCGCCAAAAGCCTTCCAGACCTCACCAGCAATTTACCATTGGCAACCAAGGAGAAATCTTAGTCTAATACAGACAAGCAGCTGCGGGAACTTTCCGTAGCTTGCAACGATATCTCGCGAGAATTGCTCGATGCAATCCAAGGCCTCAAGGTTGAAGGCAGCCATATAAAATGGAAGAGCTTTCGTCAAGCACTAAACAGTGTCTGGAAAGAAGACGCAATTGACGCACTATCGAAGCGGCTGGAGCGGTACAGAAGTCAATTAGACACAACTTTGCTGGTATCATTGAGAGAGAAACTTCAGGATGAGGGAGCGGTATCCAAATTCTGGGGAACTACACGTCGCAACATAGCTGAGCCGAAGCCATGGCAGAGAGAGCTTCTGCAAGCGGTGCGTCAAAATACTTGGGAGTCAAGGAGTCAACAAGACATAATTGCCTTCTCCTTGAGGATGTCGGCATATACCAAGGAGGAACGAGAACGATTGGTCAAAATGCACATCTTGGAGCAACTCCGCTTCGCCGGCATGGGGGATCGGTATGAACACATTGAAGATGCGTACGGAAAAACATTCAACTGGATATTTGAAGAAGGTGGCAGCGTTCACCTGAACCCGGAAGTCTTAGCTTTGGCCAGTGATGACTGGGAGTTAGTCATGGGAAGAGGCACGACATCACCCACATCAACTGACAAGGGCCAGGGAGCCGCGGAAAGTGAGAGTACGATAGCCGGATGTGTGACAGAGACAGAAAACATCCCTCATTGGAGCAGCTTTATCAACTGGCTGGTGAAGAGGGCGCGTACTGGATTACGGGAAAGCCAGGATCGGGAAAATCAACACTGATGAAATGCCTTTACAACGACCCGCGAACGTTAGAACACTTACGGAATTGGAGTCAAGGCTTTCCTTTCTCTACAGCTGGCTTTTTCTTTTGGAACTCTGGCACAGTGATGCAAATGTCTAAGCTGGGATTGCTGCAAGCTCTGCTTTACGAAAGCATTAAGAATTCCTTCGATCTCATTCCAACTCTGTTCCCAGAAAGATGGAAGTCTTTTGAATTGTTCGGTGGCGACCTTCGTCCATGGACCTAGTTGGAGCTTACTCTTGCATTCGAAACATTACTGTCCGACGAGTCGCAAAGATTCTTCTTTTTCATCGACGGGCTTGACGAGTTTGATGGCGACTGCAACGAAATTGCTAAATTCGTCCTTGATCATTCAACAAGATCGAATGTGAAGATGTGTGTAGCTAGTCGACCATGGTTGGTCTTTGAAGACGCTTTTCAACGACGGCCGTCTCTTCGTCTGGAGGACCTCACAATTCCAGATATAAAGCTATTCGTCTCAGAGAAGCTCCGGGAAAACAACATGTTTTTAGTCCTTGAACGTTTGCAGCCTCAGGAAGCGAGAAATCTTGTCGTCGAGGTGACTGAGAAAGCATCAGGCGTCTTCCTGTGGGTCTGCTTGGTCGTCTCGTCGTTGCTGGAGGGACTTCGAGACGGAGACAGCATCTCAGACTTGCAAGAGAGACTTTACCTGCTACCTTCAAATCTAGAGGACCTGTTCTCAAAGATTCTAGACCGATTGAATCCCTCATACTTCAAACAGGTATCGCGGCTCTTTCAACTCGTGAGAGCGTCCGACGAGTCCATGTCGCTCTTGACACTTTCATTTGCGGAAGATGGCTTCGACGCAGCGATGGCTGCAGAAGTCGAGCCCCTACCAATGGTACAGTTAACTTACAGAGCAGAATCTATGAGGCGACGTCTGAACAGCCGTTGCAAAGGCCTTCTCGAAGCGCCAGTACGAAAAAATAGCATTCTTGCTGATGCTCTAGTACAGTACCTTCACCGCACTGTCAAGGACTTTTTGAACAGAAGCGATATCTGGGAGTACATTGTGTCGGGTGGAAACCAACCCTTCGATCCCGATCCGTCCTTATTTGGCGCTTCCCTTCTACACATCAAGACCATGCAGACCTCAGCAGCTGTTCTGTATAATTTCCAAAAGTTACTAGAGCCGTGCGTCAAATGCTCTGTTAAGTTTGAAAATACGAAACCGAAGCAGCACATTGACTCTCTCAAGGAATTGGATCGAGCAGCAAGTAAGCTCTTTTTGCAGCCTCACCCTGAATGCCTCGCGCTTAATGAGCGAAATTCGCAACTGCTAGAGAACATTGGGCCTCCTCCACATTGGACATCACGACTGTCTAAACCTGGCAGTATTCCTCTAAATTCGTTCTTTGACTACGCATTCAAGGTCCGCCTCTATTCCTTCATAGATCACGAGCTCGCATCCGGCCACGAGGTGAACGGCTTGGTCCCATGGGGCTTTTGGCTCCAGGCTGCGGTGGTCGAAAATGATATAAGATTGATCAAGATACTGTTTCGTCTCGGAGCTGACCCAAATTTTCGCAGAAGAGAGTCACTGGAATTTACGCCTTGGATGCGCGTTCTTGGCCGTATAGAACACCCTACTAAGACAGCCTCGGAAGACCCGGTAGCAGACTTGATAGAGATTGTCTCTCTCTTTCTGGACAATAACGCGGATCCTCGAGCAAACGCAGCGATCGAGCTGCGGAGGCCATTATTAAGCAGGGCTTCCAAGATAAGGATCCAGAGCGGACAAAGGAGCTTCTGGCGAAATTAGCGATCTTGAAAAAGACCTACGGAGGCCCGAGGAAATCTTCCAGTGGGATGAAGGCCTTGTTGAAGAATCTTGGACGAATGAGCTCGAAGGCGAAATGAATGCGGATCCAAGGCAGAAGTGTGATGGCAGGCGATATATAGAGATCACGTGATATCGCTGCTCGGCTGTGCTTCGACATTACCGTAGTAATCTCAGACGGCATTTCTTCCAATTCGCTTCCATTAGGGTTAGTCATAGTCGCCGCTCTGCTCAGGTCCTACTCACCTTCACCTCACCCTCTGCTCAGGTTGCCCAGGCGCTACTCTGCCGTGCTCAGTCACGCTCCTACTCTCGCTTCCGCTAACTAATCATTCTTCATTCTTATTCTGCTCTCGTCTTGCGAATATTGTCAAATTTGCACGATTATGAATTTATGTCCAGGGAGATCAAATCAGTCCCCAGGGGTCCTAAACTCGACTTTCTCCCACTCCTCAAAATAATGTTTTGTCACTGTCTCAAGGCATATACTTCCCGACGAGGAGATCCTGGATCTTTCCAAAGAGAATGTCCCCTGTTATTTACCTTCTTCCACAAGACCACTTACTTCTCCATTAGCTTCTCTGAATTTGCTTGTACCGCTTTCTGCAATTTTTCTTATCACCACTTGCTCGTATCGATTGTCCTCCCCAGCTACCATTTCCTCTTATAAACACGATTATCCGGAAGGAACCAGAGTAGTTCCTTACATGAGCTCGAGAACGAGGGCCCGATAACAATAAAATTCATATTAATAGCTTTGAAATTCTAGTCTATATTGAACCAATGACTCAAAGACCTTCCCAGAGTCAAGTACGGAATTAGAAGTAGTGAGTTTCATCCTCTTTATCCTACGTGACCCTTAACTAATAAGTAGGTACACCTAAGAAAAACTTAGTGCTAGCACCGACAACCTCGAGTCGTGGAAAGACTTTGCACAAAATCTGAAAGGAGAGGCGCTTGAGCAAAGGGACCACCGAGGACGAGACACCTAATTAAGGAAAGCGGTATAACCAGATGTCTCATTCCTTGGTATCTTTTACACCTTCACATATGGCCTTGAAGATGAAGCAGCCATAGAAAAGGGCTTCGGATAACGTGATAGGGATACTCAAGCGTAGTAAATTCGTCTAAGATTTATTTATGACAGCTATCTGTGCATCTCCTACCAAGCAGTGCTTAACCAGACAGCATCTACATTCAAAGGGGTGTACTAGTTGCTGAGAAACAAACCCGACAGGAAGGCGTATCTTAACTCGCTCGTTCCCGATGACTCCCAACCCCTTAAACTTAAACTGCGCCAGGCCTTAAGGTATCCAGCTAAGCGAGCCAATCAATTCGTCAGATCTCGGTGTTGATGCTTGAATTGAATTGAACACCAAAAGAACCCTGTGTTTGAAGCAAGTGCAAATTGCTTCACTACATGCAATTTTCTTCTAAAACTTGGTAGTCTTATCAATTACCTTCGTAATCAATATTTCGCAAAAACGAATTTGCTAAAGAAAGGGTAGTGGCGAGGCGTGATTGTGAGAGGGACAAGAGGTATTCTAGGTGTGCGTGTCGCACTTCAAGGGAGCCCCAGGCCGCGACCAATCAAAGTCCATGCCAACTATACGCAAACTAATAAAGATACATATAGATGAGCATTTTGCGGGAGTGTGTTGCCGTAGGTTGTTGGTTGGTCTTGAAGTTGAGATGGAAGGAGACTTCGAGGCCTCGACTAAAAGACGTCGGACTAGGACGCTAGCACTAACCCAATCACATGACCTTTGGCTTTCCTCTGGGTTTTGAGGCTTTCTTTCCGGCTTGATGTGACAGTTTCAGATTGATGATCTACTATGAATGAATGCATTTTTTGAGTAGTGTTCATGAGAAAGCTGCGCGGCTCCTGTTTCCTCTCACTGTTCCAGTCGCTCATCTGTCCTCAATGACCTTCATAACTTGAGCTGCTGAACTCATCCACGATCTCCCAATCCCAAACACACACCAATTACCCAAGCGTCAAATCAATCCATTCCGGCTCCAAAGCATCACAAACACTCTTCATAACTCGGCCGCATCCCTTCCGATAGGCAATTCCATCATCCCACTCCACCCAAAGAACATTATAGTATTCGTACTTGCTGCCAGTGGGTCCTTTTGGACGTTCCTCAAACTCCCATTCGACAAAAGTCTCATATACACCTTCGACGCTGTAGCTTTCACACACAATCACCAAATCACCGGCTACCTCGTCGCTGGGGATTAAGTGTTGTCCAGTTTCATCATGATGATAGTGCCAGCACTCAGCAGTTGATTGTATGATACCTGCCCAGTGGCTCTGCTGATCTTGGAGTTGGTAATAGAGCTCGGTGACTATAATTCCATTTTTCTTCTTGATTCGACTCATTTTAGTCATGTGGAATGTTGCCTTTCGAGTGCGACAGTAGAGCAAGGAATTTCGTGGCAGAGGAGGAAGAGGAGCATCCATTGATGCAATAGAAGGCGCTTCTCGTGTTGGCAAAGGGCAATCGTATATCGAACCCGGTTCGGACTCGTGTTTGAAGAAGTATTTGTGATTGTTGATCTCTAGCGACTGAAAGACATTGCGGTCTGGAGGCTGCAGGGGTCCATACTCGAAACGCTTCCAGCCCTTCGGTACGACGTACTCGTTCTCCTGCGCTTCTGATATCAGGGCTTGCACGATTTGCGGACCGTCGATGATCTCTAGTTCGCTTGAGTCGAAGTTTTGGCTGTGCCATTGAACGATAGAAATGGTCTTTGGGCGGCCGGGATAAAAAGCCCAAGAAATTCCTTTGGTTTCCCATCCCATCCAAGACCAGCTTGGCAAAGAAGCTTTAGCAGCTGATAAGTCAGTAGATGGCTGCCTTCTGATTCCACATGAGAATGGTTGCCAGCATAGAGCGATATCGAAGAAAAGAAGTGGGAGGCCGAAGAGGAAACCTCCATAGAAAGAGCGAGAGAGAAGGGTGGTGATGCCTGCGAATGCGCCCTGAATGTCTTCCGGGAAAGTCAATTTCCTCCTGTTGAATTCGTCGACGTGGAGTCTGAATTGGTTCATGTTGGGAAGGACCGACGTGAGCATTTTCCTGTCGCAAGTAAGTGGGTCAAAGTGGTAACCCAGATTGAATTTGCCCCGACAATCTTCTGCAAAGGAACTGCAAGGACAGTTCCAATAGATGCAATCATGAATGAAAGTCAAAGTCCTTCGAGATAGAACCGCTTCTTGATAGGTCCATCCCCTCTTATCCCATTCCCCTGATTCCGTTCTTATCCACTGCTGGGAAGAAGCGGCTTGCATGATAGTGCAATTCTTAGTGAGCTTGAAGATTCGTTGGGATAACTGCCTAGGCTCAGAAATCTCGCGCAAACCTCGTAGTCCATGGTTGGCGTTGTCTCCTTGCCGCGCTGCCAGATCCGGGTACCAGGCACATAAGCCATGTATCGATCAGCCAAGACGGTCGTGCTCTCGGAAGGCAATCTTGGGTAACAGGACGTTGACACTCCTCCATTCGTTGGTAATCACAGCTGCGTCGCCATCTATGGATCAGATTGTAATCCATCCAGGATGGATCGAGAATTTTCCCTGGCGCTATTATGCTCGTATTGATGGCCGTGTCCACGAGCATTAAGCCTCTCGCAAATGGGTAATAATTGTTTGTGTTGTACTCTGTCACTAAACGGAACGCATCGCATTTCGGTTCTGGGCAAAGAGAAAATGACTCCGCGTATGTCTGGTCTATATTGAAGCCAAAAATAGTCCGAATCATCTGAGGATGGACATCACAACCAGATGCACGCATGACCTCTTCAACACTACCGATTTCGTAGGAGCGAGCAGCATGACCACGATTACGGCCCCTGAAGATACGAGAGATCGTCGAGCAGATGCTACATTTTGACTTGAATGCATTAGCATAAAATAGGCGGCATGGCTGGATCAATATCGCCGGCCTACCGGGTTTCTGGATCGAGACTTGGAGAATGTCACGCCTTTCCTTCGAGTCCGTTTTGAAGTAGAAGAGGACATGATAGATTCACTTCAGCAGTAGTGCTTGAATTAGGAGGATTTAATAGAGAGACCGAAGGTGTACCTCAGCAGCAAGGAAGGCGGTCGATGGAAAACTCATGTTTGAAGCCATCGTACAATGTGCAACCATCGCTCCGCAAACACTCGCGTTAAGTTGCACCTCTCTTTCGAGATGCTCCAATCAAAATAAACTGTAGGCTGGTACTGCCCGCGTGCTCTAGGAAGGTATTTACACATGGATGGGTAGCAGATACTTCAGCTCTCTCTACCCAAAATATATTGATATGTGTCCACAATTCCCTTAGAAAGGATGCCGCAATTCCCCAATTGTGAATACTCTCAATTGTGAACTTCTTCGAACTAGGGTCACCTCAACTATGAGATGCCTCAAACGCCAGCTTCCACAACTACGAGCGTCCTCAAGCACCCAACTACTTAACCACCAGTCTCCTCAACCCAGAACTCCCCAAACAGTGAATTCATATTTGCGCAAGGAAAGGCAAAAACACTGGAACCCTTAATTGCATATCCTCCACTGGCAGAATCCTCGGGATGCTGGGAGCCACAGATACCAGACGCCTCAAAATCGATTCATGTCGCCGTGACACAGCATGGCTCGTGTCTTCAAGGTGCGACGTGGAACAGAAATTCAGTGGAATGGAAACAAACATAAATCGTGGTGGGAAGGAGAAGGGACTGGTGTGTTTGGGTGAGGAAGGTGCTGTTCTGAATGTGCAGGTGAGGTTGTGTGAGGAAGGGATGGGAAGGAGGGCTGGAGGCAGTCATGGCGGTCCATGCTATATCTTAGACTCTACTAAAGATTTGCGACAGCAGGGAGATTGGTACGGCATCATGCTTTGAGGTTGAGGTTACGTGGGACATTCAAGCCGCTCCGCCCCGATACATCATACCTACTCACCTGACAAGTGACACGTGAATATCACCTGACTTAGGTTGGTACTTCAACGATGATCATGGCCAGCGAGTAGAAGATGTTCAGCACTCCAGTAGAGAACTCTATGATTTCAGTCCAGGAAGAATCTTTCGATCACAGCATCAACTCAATGTTAAGTGGCCCAATATACGACCAACACCTCAAGTAGCACAGCCTTCTCTCGATCCTGCTTGCTTTCCCAGGACCCCGAGAACCACCCAATCAATCACTCGATTCTCGACGCAAACAAACAGAAATCTCAAACAAGCATGTGCATATCCCAAGGCGCATCTGCGCCCCGCCAATATGTCGACAAGCAAACAAAAAGACGAAAAATAAATCCCTCGCCAGTTACTCGCCAGCCCTATGAGCAACACGAGCGGGGAGAAATGCAGGAGGTGATTTTGCTGCATCGTGACAGTCAACGGTGGCCAGGTCCAGAGCCAACAGGAGGTACAGGACTGAGAGGGGAGGCTGGTGGGAGGACTCAAGGCCAGGTCCAGATGCAGCTGTTGACGCAAATGGATGGGCTGCAGGAGTGGAGGGCGGAGTGAGGCCCCCCAGTCCTGGCTGAGGGCAAAGGGCAAATGCGTGAGTTAGCCGGTAAAAGTGCAGTCGCGAATCGGAAAATACGAAGATAGTTTGATATGACGCTGTTTTGCTGCAGCCCTGTGGCGATACCTGCGAATTACGTGAAGTTGTGGATCTGAATGGGTATTGAGTCGAAAGTTCTTGGGGCGTGTTTTGGAAGTTCGCGATTGAGACAGTTTAGAGCTAGTGTTGAGTCACTGTCCTGCGAGAACACTTGAGATGCGGATAACGGGAGGTTGCCGATTCGAGGAAAGAGGGAAGAGGAGTCACGAGAGACAAACAAGAAGAAAAGTCGTGACGATAAGATCCGTTTCGGGAGTCGGGATGATGGATTTCGTGGGAGTTGACGCCACCGCGGCATCTGTCCTCTTGGGGTGGAAAATGGTTGGCTTGATCTGATCTGATGCTTGTCGATGTGTCGTTGGAGGCCCCCTGGAATTGCAATTGACGAGTTTGAAAAGAAGCTTCAAGCTTGACGCACGGACAGGGAAATCATCGAAGCGCGATGATGTTTCTCGGTTCCGGATTTGGCATGTCGTGTAGTTAATTTATTTTTGATAGGACGGCGTGCGGCGTGTGGGATGTCCTGTGGTGAAGACGTGACGAGAATATGTCTCCGGATGGTACTGTAGCAGGACTCGTCGTGGCCAAGGACCCAACTTCGTAAGCAGAAAGTAGGAACTCCCAAAAATGGTACTCGGTGTGGTGCGCGTGGGAGTCGGAAACTCGATTTGTGATCTCGGTATGCGCATCCGGCGCAAAAGCAGCGCACGCAAAACTTAAGACAGGAAGTGTACCATTGTGGGGTATCAAACTGTCAAACAAAACTATCGTATGTTTGCCCTTTGCCCTTTACACCGAAGCTGCAACTGTTCACCGGCCATCAATATCGACAAGTGTCCCCATAGGCCAATTTACGTTAATCGCTCGAATGATGAGGCTTTTGATGGGGGTGCGGCGGTGGCTGAGTGTTCCAACGGCGGGCAGCAAGTCTCAACTCTGCCACAGATGAGGCTCCTCGACGCCGCTTGATCCCCATCCTGCTCGGTGATGGAGTCGGTGCAAATGTTGACCGTCTTACAAAACGCTATCGAGGTCGGCTGCTTATCGAATGATCTGCTTCGATAATCGTGCGAGATGACCGTTTCGGGATAGTTCCCATGGTTTGCCGTACGAACGGCGTCCGGACACATCTATTTCGGTCGGCTATACGCCCACGTGAGCATGAAGGACAATTGTTCTGGCTTCAGCTGCATGGCTAGAAACGAGGGATTCGAGGTCTGGAAGTTGGTTGAAGCAGGTATAGAATTCAATCCGGAATCATCCGCCAAAATCCCTCATGTACTGTACATCGTGCCACCATCAAGGGCAGAGAGAGTGCTGCGCTGAAGTGAAGCGTGAGGTTGAAGCAAACATCGAAAAGTACTCCGCCCCACTGGAAGCGTTTAATGCTTACTTAATGGAGCTCTATCTGGCGCTGCACCCAATGAGAGGACCGTGCCTGCCCACTTTACCAAGCAACTCCACCAAAAAGGTCCAAGCACCTCAAGGGCGGCAACTACATCTTTGGTACTGTGGTTCGCTGTACCAGGCAGCAACCTCGCAAAGTGCACGCGAGGCGAACCGTAAGGCTTCTTCGGTCGAACCTCCATCTCACTCACTCTTCCCCATACCGGATCCCCTTCCTCGACCTTCCATTTCATCACGCCCATCTTCTGGCCACGCAGCAAGAAACGCGTTGCCCAATATTCCCCCCCGCGCGCCTTTTCATCCCTCTTCCAGGACTCTTTCCAACTGTGGTCCCCCCTCTCATCATATACTCCTCGACTCGTCAACACCTCCAGGCAGCAACAAGCCTTACCTTCCGCCATCCCCGCTGTCCTCGTCGCTGTCCATCACACCTTCTCTCTCAGCCTCAGTCTCTGCGAACACTCGTCGTCAACCACGAATACATATCCACGACGGCATACTGATCGAGTTGACGGACTTGGACGCCTGCTTCGAAGGTCGCCTCAGCCGGCAAGCTGTGCAGACAGTTGTGGGAAGTAGTCTTGGTACACTCCCCGTTCCCTTTGCATCTCCCCGTGCTCTGCTGCCACCGGTCAATCGAGTTGAGTCGACGAGAATCCATTGACGAATCAGCCCTATATATCGGCGTGGGTTCAAAAGTTCAAAGCTTCATCCCAATCAGGACTTCCTCGATTGTGACAGATTGGACTTGCCGACTCTTGACTCGATCGAGCGGTGACTCATTTAGCACTTGCATGAATTAAGGATTCACAAGGCTAATCATATCCCAGTATTCGAGCAGTTCCCAACATACTCGACCTGAACAAGTGGCCACTCACCATGTCGTTCAGCCATCCCCGCCGAACTACAAAGACCACATCGACTGCTCTGACTCCCACCTCCTCCTCGAGTGCGTCAGGACTCACTCCCGTTAATACCACCATGTCCCTTCGCAAAGGAGCTACCTTTCACCACCCCACTACCCCAGAGCGCGAGCTTCCACATCAATTCAAAGTCCCAGCACTTCCTCGTCGCTCTCAATCCACCCTCGAGGATGTCGTCGACGCCCATAAACGCCGCGTAGCATTAACACTTGGTAACATCGACCGAGGCCTCTCTGCTATCGAGGACCGTTCTCCTACTGCCAGACAAAACTTCCGTGACGAGGCGGATCCGGTCCCTCAAGGGTTCCTCAACCACACTGTCGGTACGCCGACAACCAAATCATACGGTCCCATCATGGACGGTGTAATGTCCGAGGAGCCTAGCTCCTCAATTGGCAGACGCTCACTACGTCCGCGACACAACCGTCGCCCATCCAGATACTCAGACAGTGGTCTGGGGTCATCAATTGGCTCGATGTCTGGTAAGAAGGCTGCGGAGACGCAAGCGACTAGCGTCTCTGATGTCGCAGCTTCAGCTATAACTAGGTCGGCTGCTGCTCATTCATCAACGATCGAGAGTCTTCCCAGACTCAGTGCTCGTGCAACTAACCGCATCGCCGAGCATATCCTGAAGCCGCTTCTCGCGAAGTCGTCTTTGAAGGACTTCCACCCGATCGTGAAAGACTGCCCACGAAGAATTCATGCGAAGGAGATAGTCTGTCTGCGTGACCTCGAGAAGACTCTGATTTTTATGGCTCCGGTGAGTGAAATCCGAGATGATATTGTTGGGGGTGTTGCTCACTGGATTTCCCGTTTGAAGGAGAGGACCAAGTCAGCCGCCTTGTATCTCGACTTTTGCCTCACGTCAATCCGGTGCATTCAAGCAACAGTCGAATATTTGAACGATCGCGAACAGACACGACCTCACGATCGCCCTTACACTAACGGATACTTCGTGGATCTTGTCGACCAGATCAAGCAATACGCGCAACAGATTCAAGCCGCAAAGGATAGGGAAGCCAAAGGAGAGACACTGGACGAGATGGATCCTGAATCGTAAGTCATCCATTTCCTTTACCCCTCCTTACTGCTTTTGGTCACCGGTGTTCTGCACCGTGACTCACACAACATCACTCTTTTTATATCTTTCAAAGAACCACGTTTGCTAACCACGTCTGATACAGGACTGATGAGATCAAGCTTCACGGCGGTCTAACAAAGAACGGGAAGCCCGCGGAGCTCGTCCGAGTCAAGAAGAACGGCAAGGCCATCTCTATCGCCACCGGTAAGGAAGTCGATGTCGAGGAAGACAGCAAGGAAGCCATGCGGTTCAAGCGCTCAATGAGCGAGGAAGCCGAGGACGATGAGTCCATCCTCAGATCTATGGCTCGCCGCAAGCGTTCTGCTTCCGCAGCAGAGCTTGCTCCCAAGCGTTGCCGTGAGCCTGGCTGTGATAAGGAGTTCAAGCGTCCCTGTGACCTCACCAAGCACGAGAAAACCCACTCGCGACCATGGAAGTGCCCAGTTGAGTCCTGCAAGTATCACGAGTATGGTTGGCCAACCGAGAAGGAGATGGACCGCCATCATAATGATAAGCACTCCTCGGCCCCAGCTCTGTACGAGTGCCACTACAAGCCATGCCCATACAAATCCAAGCGTGAATCCAACTGCAAACAGCATATGGAGAAGGCTCACGGCTGGACCTACGTTCGATCAAAGAACAACGGCAAGAACAGAGACAAGGCAACAGCCACAAATACCACCACAGGCCTGCCCACTCCACAAACCACCAACATTCACACTCCTTCCAGCGATGGCAACTCCATGCACACCCCCGAGGAAGATGACATTGACATGCCATCCGCCTACGATGGTTCTGTCTACTATGGCAACCAGAGTGAGCTGAACTTCCCCGAATACAACAACGAGCCAGACATGGGTGGCATGTTTGCACCACAACAGCTGCACATTGACTACTCGCCAATGACCGACTTCTCCAACCCTGGTTCCGCCTCCGATCACTCGCCGTATGTCACAAACACCATGCCTGGCCAAGATCACTTCAATGATAACTTCTCCACCTTCACAAACACTGGCGCCGACTTCAACCTCTTTGAGAATGAAGATCTTTACAACGCCAATGTTCAGCTGCCAACGCCTTCCCACGAGATCTTCCAGAATTTTGAGACATCCGGTGTTACATACGGCGCTGAGCCCGTTCCCCATATCTCTCCTCTTGGTCACGGAAACACCATGCTCTACACCCCGACATCTCTCCGTGAAGTCGATGAAGGTTTCAGTGAGGATTTCGCACCAAACAACTGCATGGGCAACGACTTCCAACTCTTTCCAACATCCTCCAATGGCAGCACAGTTCAAAGCTCTGCTCCTAGTGCTCTCTTCGGCGAGCTTCCCTCAAACATCAACTTCAACGATTTGAGCGGACAAGAGTTGCTCGACTTCTTCAACCAGCAGGCAGCAGCGGTTGTTGGAGCCACGAACAGTGGAAATATGGATTGGGACGCAGAAGGCCAATACGGCTATCGCTCCCATTAAGCGCATATTATGTGTGACTTGATACGTGAGGCGGTTTTCGGAGAAAAGAACGGAAGCTGGCTGGACTGGTGGACGTTGATCAGCCGACAGAAACAGACACAGACTGGATTCGGAGTGATGCGAAAGCAACAAAACACATTGTGATATTAGCACGGCGTTCTTCCTTTATTTTCTGTCCACATCTTCTCATCCATGCGCTATTTTTCATGTCTCCTTGCTTTTCATGACACTGATGCAGAGCGCGAGTGGATGAAGATAATGGGTGGTTGGCATTTCAGAAGCGGAGCACAGATACGACTTTGATGATTATACAATACAAATACAGAAAGTAGTGGAAGGAAAGGGGAAGGGGAAATCTCGACGGGGTGGTGGTGTGGACTCCGGGGATGGAACACTTTGTACTTTTTCTTCTCTTTCTTCTACTTTGCGCTTTTTACCGGTGGCTGGGATGGGTTTGCCGGCAGATGAGATTTGGCATGTCACAGATTTTCAACTGGGCTTGAGGAGATAGATCTCGCATCAATCACATCAATTGTCGTCGTTAGGACGGCTGGGTTATGATAGTCAATGAATGCAATCACAACTCAGAATCATTCTTCTTATGCTGTAAAGTTCGGTAAATATGTCTTTCGCACATAAGTGCCTCGGGAGTTGGTGGGTACCTCAAGTGAGGACATCATGATCAACAAGCAGTGGTGCTGAGGTTATGAGATTAGTATCTCCGTATTATTCGTTAATACTTTTATTTCTCGATCGTACGTTGGGCTATCTCGACATCTCCTCAACTTCGTATTCTGTCCTTCTACGCATCATGCTGCATTTGTTTCGTGTTCTCGCAAAGTGAGATGGGATTGCCTGATGCTTTCTGGCATAGCCATGTATGTTCAAAGATGGAGGAAAAAGGCTTCAACATGTGGCGTGAGATACATAGCCTTGGAGGCCAAGCAACTAAACCTCTTTAGTTGCGGGGTCAAAGGCGGCCAATCTGCGAATGCTTGGGGTGTGCGAAATTTCTCATATGGGTGTTGGGGAAGTTGTGAAAAGAGGTATTGTTATTTGCTTGTCAGGCGTGCCAGTGGTTGTGGTCTTCGGTGAGTGAGGAAGGCAGCCTCAGAGTTGGAGGCCAAAAACAAAACGGATGGTTGTGGCATGATTTAATAAAGCCAATCCGGAAAGACTTCTAGTGAGCGAAATCCTTAAAGGGATATTAAGGGAGGGGTGGAAAGGGTGGTTGTGATTCGCTTGTCTAGCATGAATGTAGCTATGGTAAGAGCCTGGAAGTTGGAGGCCAAAGCGAAGGTGAGTTAGGAAGGACATGTGACAAGTTTCTAGCCAATCCGCTACGATTTGGAGTGTGCGAAATCCCCAAAAGGACTTTGGGGAGTGTATAAATTGCGGGATTATGATTAGCTCTTCAAATATGTCAAGAGCTGTGACCCTCGGTGAGAGCATCAAAGTTGGAGGCCGGAAAAGAGGTGTGGTTGATGAGCTGGCTGCATGCTGACCAATCCGCGAAGGTTCTCGGTGTGTGGAATTCAAGAAGGGAGTTTGGGAAAGACGTGGATAGGAGAGTCGTGATTGGCTCATCAGGCGTGTCAGTGGCCGACTGGTCCTCCGTGAGATGAGAGAAGCCTCAAAGTTGGAGGCCGGAAAATAAGCGCGCGCTAGTGATGACTACGATCTGGCCAATCCACGAAGAGTTTTGGTGTGTGAAATTATGAGATGTACTTTGGGGACTGTGTGGATAGGGGGTTGTGATTGGCTCGTCTAGCACGTCAGTTGTGGTTTTCGGTGAGAGAGAGGCTCAAAGTTGGAGGCCGTGAGGCTTTTCGGACCGGAATCCGGTGTGCAAAATCGGGAAAGGGAGTTTGGGGAAGATATGGGAAGTGGGGTTATGATTGGGTCGCTAAATCTAGGATCCAAGCGGTGGATGACAGGTTGACGTTGAGGGTGAGCCTTCTGTAGTGTAGAGACACAACTCGAAGTTGATTTGGGGGCTTGAGAACTGTTGGATGTACAGTACACATACACTCTTTTCTGGGCGAGGATATAATTGTTCAGGTGAGATAAATCCATTGCAATAAACGCAGGATGGTCTTCATACGCACTGATCTCTCTAACCCCGCCGAAGGCCCAGAATCCATTGAGCAGATTCTCTATAAAGAATATAGCTGCCCTACTTATCGTGGTCTGGGCGTGGAGCTCTATGAGGAGTATCCTGATGAATTGGCTCGACTTTTCAAGTACCCTGATGATAAGTTGGTCTTGTATACGGAGCATGTTGTGCAATGGGCTAAGAAACCACAGCTCATTTGGGGCTGGCGAAGCATCAAGTATGCCGATCAGTAAATCATCACGTCCAGGTCTGTCCGAGACGTTCTACTTCATTCTTGTAATTCCGAGCTATACTTAGGTTGGTTACCGCTGACATACTCCAAGATAGACGTGGTCGTTAGTAATGGGGCGGATCTGGAGGAGAGAAGCAAGAGCAGATCGAGATGAGGTTGCTTGTCGCGAACTGGTCGATTTTTTGTGGCGTCGATTACGTGGAAGAGCTCCTTGACTCCAGCCAGTTTATTCATTTCGATACCAAGCGCTCCCCAATTGGCATCCCAGACTCCAGAGCCTTGATCGTTGATCCCGTACATTTCCATTACAGCCAAGTTCTCGAGCTTCGATTTCTCGGTAGTGTTGAAGTTCTTGAAGAGATCGAAGCTGTACTGCGTCACCTTGTTGTCCAGGTACAGTGTGTCGAGGGAGAAGTTGAATCGAATTCGAGGATCGTGACTGCCGGTTGTGAAACACAAAGGATAAAAAAAGAGTATGGCGTTGCGCGAATCCTTGTTGACCTGTAAGGCTATTGGAAGTTTCGATAGGGACATGAATACGATCTCGTCGGCCGAGGGAAAGCCTTCTAACCCTAATAGGTCCTGGTTCGATGGTATAACGGCCTTCTCTCCATCAAGTGTGGCCCATAATACTTCGACGACGCGAGCCTTTAGGATGTAACGCCAGATCATTTGCCGGATCTCAATGGGCAGGCGCTTGAAAGGGTAGAAGGTTTCGCCAATGCCGATCCCACGATTTCTAAGGCGCATGTTGTTCAACGTTTGGAAAGTCAAAGGTTAATCGCAAAAGGACCGTAGGGGAAAGGTGAGCGGGTGGATCGGCTGGCGCAGATGCGCATTTATCTTCCACTAACAGTGATGGAACGGAAGGTTGTTATGATGATCTCATGGTACCCATCAAATGATCTGCGCCTTACTCTGAATGAAGAGCTGAGCAACTCAAATGGTGTTGAGGTTTTCCAAAGTTGGGGAACCTTAGGAAAGGAAGCCGAATTTTATAAACGCTTTGATCGATGCGAACCGCACGAGCACGTGGAGATGGTTCCACGACGACAGTATCGACAAGCACCAAGAGTATTGTTTTTCCGAGCATGAAAGGCGGTGGACTAAAGATGAGATGGAACACTTCCCCTTTGGCTCATCAAGGAGGGAAAAGAGATGAAAGATTTAACTTGAAATTCGGGAAGGCAGAGGCACTTAAAACCCTTTGAGGAGATTGGTGATTGCCAGCGTATGAGGCAAGGAAACAAAATGCTACCGCTAAAGAGAGTGTGGAATCAAATGACAAGCAGTAGCGATTGAGAAAATGGCTTTGGGAGCAGATACAAACAGCCGTAAAAAGCAGACATCTTGCCCCCATTATCACAGTTGTTTTCCCCATGGCCAAACAATCACAGAAGAAGCTCACTTGGCACTTCTACTGGAAGCCTGTCCAAAAAATATCCATCGACCTGGCCTGAAAATTTTTTAAGTACCCCTAGCACTTCGATTTCATCAATATGGCCTTGCCTCGAAGGGTATATTGAGATTGGAATTAGCATCCTACGATGCCGGATATGTCTCCCGTCTGGACTAACCAGCATGCTCTGAAGTGAACTTGGCACACGAGCTTCGCTACCATATGCCGTCGAATTTCATTGTAATTTGGATGTTGGGCAAGACCCGGGTCAAATGAGGGCCGAATTGCAATATCAGAGGCAAATTTTGGTATTCAGAGGATTAGGGGAGGGAGTATACTTGTTGGATCGTCCGTTGGCTCTGTTGTTCATGCACTAGAAGCCCTGCCCTCCTGTTAGCTTTTGAGCAGATTGCTGGATGCTTGGTCAGATTGTACTCCCTGAATTTGCAAACCTCACATTGTGTTTGTGGCCAGATTTATCGGTCAATGCATACTATGCATTTACAAAGGGTGATCGGAAGCATTGGGCGGCATTGCATATAGAGAGAAGGCAAGGACTTCACTCGAGGTTGACTTCACTTGCGGCATTTGAGCTAGACCGGTTTAGGCTAGCTGCCGCCTCGACCAATAGATTACGGTCACCTCCATTGTCACAAATTTCCTTTTTGAGACACTGACAGCATCTGCGTACAGAGCGTACGATTAAACCTTCTATGGACGAACATCGAATTTCCAGATATTCAACAAACGGGCAAAGTGACTCAGTTCATATACCTCGATCCAGGTACCGGCGAAGAGGGATGGGTTCTCTGGGATAGGGATTATAATTATGTTGGTGACTGGCCCATCAACGTGAAGCCCAGTGATGGGTCTTTATTCCCCCTTGGCAGACCAGCTGGCCCAGGCGTGATATTGAGCTGAGATGCCATCGTGAGGCTCGGAGATCGGAGAGGCATGGAAAGAAATGTGCAGTCTGCAAATGCGAAGGGAAGGGTAGATGTGATGTTTGTTCGACGGCTAGGACGCGTGGGAGGAGTCGTGTTTAAATCTCTTGTTCGATTTCTTTCATCCCCTCATTTGTCAGCTTTTTATCCAGAAATTGTTGAATGCTTGCTCAGATATCTATACGTACTGAATTGTTGAAGTTTGATGTATGCCTCTCTTTTAAATTTGGAGTCTTTGGTAAATGAAAGTTGCCGTTCTCCAAAGGGACGAACAGTGAAGTTGATGTAGAATGAATTGGTTGAAGTTAGACTATTTAGGGCTAGCCTAAAGTTACATGGGCAGGAAAGCTCCCCGCATCTCAACGCGTCTCACCTTTCATACCTTAGTGAAGAAGTTTTCCTGTTGGTTTCTATCCATTGAACCTGCAGATACAAAGGGGACTCGATGGACTTGAGGGAGTCATAATCCCTAAATAAATTCGACCATCCGGCCATCCAACAGCCCACTTCCAACGGACAACAACCAATATGCGATCCTTCCAGCCTCACAAATCTCCTTTGGGCAGCCGCAATTATTTATATTGTTCTTGTCTGGCGTTCGTTTCTCCCAATCTCACACTGGGTCCTCGAGGGCCAAATTTCGAGAGTCTGTTGGTAATCCTCAAGATTCAGCGTGGCCTGAATAGCAGTCATAAAGCCTCTTGAGGATTCTCACTTTTCATGTCGAGTGCCGCATATTCTCATCCATAAAGCCCGACGTTCTGCAAGAAACCAAACATGGATACGACGACAACCTCTACATACCACCATGAACCACTTTCCTTCCTGGACCTTCCTCTCGAGATAGGAATACAAATATATCGGATTGTTCTGAGATTGGTCTCATCCTCTTCAGCACCGCCCAGCTACAACTGCTGGTATTATAGTTTGACTGCAACTTGTCACCAGATCAGTCTCGAAGTACTTCCTCTTGTAATGAAGGAGCAGAACTGGCGCGGAAAACTTTACAACTTTCAAGGCCTCTTGGACTAGATTGAGAGGGCAAGAAACAACATCTCGAATGGATTCGAACAACGGCAATATCCCTGAGTCAAGATTGTTACGAGGCTTTGCGAAAATTTCTCATCCTGCAGAAACTCTCTGCACGATTGTTCGAAGCATAAGGCCATTGGGGGAGGAGGCCCGTGAATCTCCTTCTGGGCCAGAGTCTCAAACAACAAACGGCAACGTCACTTTGTTGAAGGCCAAGGCCACATCGCGCCCGGATGCAGTTTCTTCCGCGTTGAACGCCTTCAGGCCCCTTCCGAACGTCGAGAAACTCTCCATATATCTCGCCAACGCTCACAAAACTCCACCGGATGATATGACCTTGGCTTTTCTCCTTGAAAAGGAGTTGCTCATCGAGATGATAGCTTCAGCTTTTCCAAATCTTCTGAATTATACAATCACATCCAGCCGTTTGCCCCTTTCATACCTCCGCCGCTTCCAAAATCTGCGACACCTGGTATTTTCTGGGTACTCCGGTGCTTCGCCTGAGGAGACACTGTCTATACTCCGTTTTTTGAAGTATCTAGACAGTATCTCCATTGAAACCTGCGGGCCGTTCCATAGAATCATTTTAGTTGATGAGCGCTCGTCGACACGAAATCTTCCCATGACCGCCGAGGTCATCTCTCAAATGAATCCCTTAAGGTCTTTCCGAATCGCGTCGGTGACCGGTATAATTCCAACAACTCATTGTGCTGTTCAACTCACTGGCCCTGTCATGAAGGCCTTGCTCTCGCACTCTAAGTCCTTCCATCACCTCCAAATTACTCAGAAGTACCCTCACCCACACATGCGCAAGCGGATTTTGAAGTTAGAAACGGACAATACTTACCCAGCGCCGAGATGGCGGAACAGAGACAGCATCGGTACGAGATGTTACCTGGCCAGACTGTGCTGACGGAGGTAGCTTATTGCGAGAAAGATATGCGTCGAGGGATGAGTCGCATTCAACGCGCAACGCACTAGCACTCCCCTGATTCGACGTTCTTGGGCCGGCTTTATATGCTTTCATTGCTGCCGAATTCAGATGGGCGGAGGCTTGTTTCTTAACTTTCGCAATGGGGACCTCCTTCCTATTTCTCTTTCGGGCATTGACAGTGACAGCCTGCTCAAATGTGGTGAAGTGATCGGAACATGATGCTAGACCGGCAGGGAAACTTGGTTTGGCAAATTGGTGGCTAGCAATACTGTTTTCCTTCCCGTTCTTCTTATGGTCTTCTATTTTCTTGGAGCAATACTGCCTGATTCCTTCTCTCTTGCCATATTGGCTGTGCGATGCACCACGAGTGTAAAGATGAGTGTAAAGATGATTGGTTGGTGGTTTGAGACATCCTGCTGCCACTTGTTCTTGGATTGCAGCTGCCGAGTATTGTATTGTTACAAAACCTGGCTATGGGTTCGCAACCTTTTCGTACTGTGCCACTGATAGGAGACATCTAGTTAATGATGGGACTAGATGAGCACGGTATGCCTATTGAAATGAAGTCAATACCCGGTCAGCAGCTCTCTCGCAGGACGTCCAACCTCAAACCTTCGTGGCCAGCTCTCACATCTTTCTGACTTAAGATAGCTTGGCTTACTTGGGAAATCAAATCGCCGCTTTCAAAGACACGCCGGCGATCCATTTTGGCTTGTGTTTGCTTGCGTCATGATGGTCGCAACCCTAGGTGAAAATAATCACGAATATCACGATACAGGTACTTCTTCAGACCTCGAGTCGGTAAACTGCTTTCTTTCGCAAGACCTTTTGGTATTCATAGAACAGTTAGTTGCCAGGCTGTAGCTGGACCAATGAAGTCTCGGTAGATACGGCCCGGGGCAACTTGGCGCCACCCCGCGCTATGTCAGATTTCAAGTGCTGACGACTCGTGTCAGCAATTAGCACTTCAGTGAAACCGTCATTGGCATGCTCGTTGCGTGCTCGTATAATTAAGCCAGTCCCGAACCCGAGCAGGTTGCTTGCTCCTGTGAAGCTGATTTCGAACCCCAATTATGCTTAATTTCTTACTAGGTCTAATGGACAAGTAAGCATTGCCGTGATTTGATCTCGCCTTGCTGTCTATATAGCCCACGCAAGTATTCCGGATCCCCGAATGTCTTCGCAAGACGCCTTCAGGTTGACGTTGGAAAGCCTTTACATACTCCTCCTCAACTGGAATACCTGCCATGGCTTCATTCTTTGTTAATGGCAGCTCTGCCCCCAACCTCATTTCCTCCGTACTGGGACTTGCCGTTGCCATCACAGGCTACACCGTCGTTCTAACGGTCTACCGTCTTTACTTCAGTCCCATCTCTCATATTCCTGGCCCAAAACTTGCTGCTGCGACGTGGTGGTACGACTTCTACTACCAAGTTGTCAAGGGAGGACAGTTCTTCAGGGAGATCAAAAGGCTACACGAGCAGTATGGTAAGTAAAGGACCCCTTTCGAACAGAGTACCGCACTCACAGATGAAGGTCCCATTGTTCGCATAACCCCGCTCGAGGTGCACATTGATGATCCCGAATTTTACGATACCATCTACTCCAACTCTGAACGACGTGACAAAACACCATGGCACAAGAATGCGTTCACGTCGGACAAGTCCGCTTTCGCTACATCAAACCACGAGCTTCACCGCACTCGCCGAAGTACACTCAACCCTTACTTTTCCAAGAGCCAAATTCGGAAGTTTGCCCCGTGGATTCAAGAACGAGCCGATGTCCTCTGTCGCCGCTTCACCGAGGAATACAAAGGGGCCGAGAATGCGCTAGCCCTCAACGAAGCATTTGCGTGTCTTACGAATGATGCAGTGATGGAGTACTCCTTTGCCGAGAACTACAATCTCGTTGAGAATCCGGAATTCATCGCGCCGTTGAACAGAACTCTTGAGTTATACCTCCGTGCTATCCATATCGCAAACAACTTCCCTATCGTGGTTCAACTACAGATCAACGTCCTACCAAAATGGGTTGTGACGTGGCTAGATCCCGCGTCCGATGTCATACTTTCATGGCAATCCGTAAGTGATCCTTATTCTTGGCCGAAATTCCACTTCCGACTGACAAAATCAGGACATCGAGCGCAAAAGTAAGTGGGAATGTGCCCGTTATTTGAAGAGATATGGAGAGCCGAGCTCTTCGCGAGTATTGCGGACTCGACTCCTCTCGGCTCCTCAGCTCCTCAGCTCCTCGACTCTCAAATCATACTTCAAATCGCTTACTGATTTATCTACAGTTGACTCAGTCTTAAGTGGCAAGAACCAAAGGAACCAAGACGTCAACCACGCAACCATTTTCCATGAGATCCTCCAATCTAAACGCCCAGATCAAGAGAAATCTAAGCAGCGCCTGTTCGATGAAGCACAAACTATTGTGAGCGCCGGGGTCGAGACAACCGCCTGGACGATGTCTGTTGCTATGTGCTACCTCCTCAGCAACCCGGACACTATGAATAAATTAAAGAAAGAGCTCAACGACGCTTGGAAAGATCCCTCGACTCCGCTCGATCTTGCAACTCTAGAGTCGCTACCTTATTTGACTGCTGTCATCCAGGAAGGTAGGCTCAACACTCTCTCAGTTTCTCCATCCTCATCTCGTTCGAAGGAACCTCCTTCAGATTGAGAAGCATAATCACTAACATCGAGAAGGACTCCGCTTATCATACGGTGGTGCAGGACGCCTCCCACGTATCTCACCCGACAAAGACATCACCTACACCACCCCATCCGGCGATAAATCTTACCTCCTCCCTCGAGGAACTCCAATGTCGATGACCAGCCTCATAATGCACCACAACGAAACCGCCTTCCCCTTCTCCAACACCTTCGCTCCTGAACGCTGGCTCGCCGAACCACCCGAGCATCTCCGCGCCCCCATTCTCGCGAACCAAAAATCAAACCAAAAAGAGACTCCGCTTTCGAGATACTTGGTTTCGTTCACGAAGGGAAGTAGGAACTGTTTGGGCATGCAGCTAGCGTATGCGGAGTTGTATATTACGTTGGCGAATGTGGTGAGGAAGAATGAGTTTGTGCTTTTTGAGACGGATGTTGAGGATGTGAAGCCTGAGCGGGAATTCTTGCTTGCGAGGCCAAAGGAGAGCTCGATGGGGGTAAGGGTCAAGGTTGTTTGACTGTGGTTGCGGAGAAGTCTTTCAGCCAGGTCCACTCACTCCTAGATTTTATTCTTGGTTTCGGTCATGGATCTGATACTTCAGGTTAAGTGACTACATAATTGGACCAAGTCTCGACTTGTATCTTGGTAGACGCAATTTAAACTTGTCCATTATGCTTTTCGCTTCACCATCCTGCAGTCAATCTAAATGAGCTCTTCTTGCTTTGGCTTTCGAAATTCAATAAATTTATCTCGAAAAACAAGCGTTTCTTGACTACGATACATACAAGCATCCTGTGTGCGAGCCATTCCCGAAAGATTGGGGTCTTTGACAAATTCCGAACCCCACATCCGCACAGCCGAGTCGTCTAAAAAGGGGGCGGGGTAACGATGCGCACGTGACTGGACTGAGTCACTTCTTGCCTTCGAATCTGCCTTTGCTAGCTGCTTTGTTTGTATGCCTTGAGACTGGAGTCAGTTTTGAATTTCTAGGGGATGATCTAACGGGCCATCAGAAAGCTGAAGTCAAACATAAACAAGTTCTTCGGTTTCGCTTCAAGTTATGCATGGTCCCTCAATGCCTCACTCGGACGGACAAAGGAGGAAAGTAGCTAGGAACTCAAAGCCGTGCAAGAAAAATCCCAGACATTCTTTCTAAAAAGAAAACGGCAGAAGAGGACCCTGGGGGCCACGGGGTAGTTCAGTGTTGAAACTATCAAAGATCTACTGTCTTCTATTTGCGATCTCCTAGGATTCCTTTGCTTGTCCCGACTCTGCTCTGAATAGATGACACTATTCAGGGTTCAGCAAGAGACATTCTGAAGATATGGCTGACTTCGATTTATCAATGGAGCGAGAGGTATAAGTGTCGCATTCCAGCAGTGAAGTTGTGGCTATCATTCACTACCTCCTGGTCGTTACTTTAAACCCTGAATCTCAGCATTGCGCTTCACTCTACTTGCACTCCATCTCAACTTCTCTTTTCACTTCCACATCTGTACCCGCTTCGTCAACTACAGACCTTCATCCAGGAACGATATGGAGCGAGATAACGAAAACCAGGCTTACCCTGGAAGAGCTGAGGGACTCCGCCATGACCAGTGGTGACCGGAATGTCATCGTCAGCCACTTCCACGAGTATGCTATGAGGGGAGGCGATGTTACCAACGACATGTTTCAAAAGTATTTTAAAGCACTTGAAAGATACGAGAGATTGCCACGAAACAGCGACAAAAGACTCGACTCCTATGCCTCGCCTTTAGACCAAGAGCTTATGCACGGTCCTTTCGGTCATACCCGTACCTTCCCCGAACTTCACCAGGCGTTTCAAACAAATACTCCAGGTATTTGGGCAACCGTCGTCAACACTATGGGACCGCTCGTGATTTCGGGCTTGGTGGATGTGGCCGGGTTGTATTTCAGATACAAGGAAGGTGCACAGATCAAGGCTCAAGAGGCGGAAAACAAGGCCAGCGAATATCGATTGAAGATGGTTGGTACCATCGTGGGTGCCTTTTCCTGGATGATGGGGAACTGATCCGGTGTGCACTGAACCAAAGTAATGGGCAATGGGGAGAAGTTCAGAAGATTCATAGCATCTACCAATTAGAGAATCATCTATCTGCCTTGTCCTTTCTATTCTCCTGCATTTGAATTTTGAGTCTTTATTTTCTCAAATTCTTCAAGCCTCTCCAAATCAACCCCTATATTTCAGAGATCATGATCAATCGGTGGTCAAAATCAAGTACACCCGCCCGTCTCATCTGCGCTAAGACTAGCCAGAAATTTCTCCCACCCTACTAGCTCTGTACATGAGAATTGCAACGAGCACAATCATCACATACACGACCATTCACAGAATCCTCCAAAAAGGCATACGCTCTGTCGTTATCCTCGCGAGATCCTCCGCACGTTGCTTCATCTTGACTCCAGTTTCAGCCACCTTGACGAGGACAGCTGCTCGCTCCTCGGGTGTAACATGTTTGAGGTCTTCTTCATACTGCAGGATCTTCCCAGCTGCTTCAACAATCACTTTTCGTACTTCGCCCTCTTCGTAGTCTAGACGGCCGAGTTTGACTGTCTATCTGGTAATGTATTTGTCGTCGGTAAGCACACCGATATTGGTGGGTTGTCTCTTGAGTAAGCTCAAAGTCATCTGCTGACAAGATTCCAGATCGTTTCCCAAATGAAAGAAACGTGCTCCTCCTGCAATCATGAGCTTCCAGTTGTGTTCTTTGAGGTAATCTGACCGAGTTATAGCAAGCGATGGATCGGCTTTGTTCCAGAAAAAAGCGACAAGTCCCACATTCCTGAAAGCTACCCCTCGAATGAGTCTCTCGAAATTGTTTAGTTTGACCGTCTCCGAATCTACCATTCGCACTTGTTGGATATTGTAGAAGCAAAGAGCTGCCGTAAGAGACCACTTTGCACCAAGTTGTCCTTCCAAGAAGCCGGAGACTTCCTTGAGCTAATTGTAAAAACTTAGCATCAGGAATGCAGGAATCCCATTCCGAGTCAGGAATGTAACCAGGTCAGGTCTGACTATGACTGACTTGTGGCACGTGGCGACCGTCAGAGAATGAGGAGGAACAGCTCTTGTGGATCTGGAAATCTGTGAAACTGCACATCCTGGCCTCGGTTGCATTCTTTGAATCTGTTTTTTGGTTTCGTATTGGAGCGCAGCATCTCCAACCAACCTGCAGCTTCGAGAAAAGACAAAGAACATGTTATTCTAGCTTGCAGATTCGTACTGACAGAATCCGATGCAAGAAATGGTATGAATCCTCAAAGCAATGGCAATACTTAAGGAAGAGATTTAGACTGGATAGACAACATCAACGCTGCGCCGATTCTCAATATCAATATCAATTCGCATCAACATCATTTTATCCGAGCACACGATGGCGTCCAGAGACAAAGTAAATTCACTCACACTCCCAGAGTTGGAACGCTCAGTATGCTTCAATAGCAACGATATTACCGTCGTAACTCACTTTGAGTTGTACCGTGCTCAGGGCGGTGTGCCTACAACCCGGATGCTCGACAAGTGGCTGTTTGCCATGCAAAGGCTCCAAGCGGATCGAGTCATCAACGACTACTCCAATCGAGCACCATACCAGACGCATAACCTGAACGCGGTGAACATCGGCCCAAGTGCTACAAATACTGGTACAGTAAACATCAACGCTCCTCCGATTCCATCAATCGCCGCTGCAAATGCACGCATCCAGCAGCCAACCGCTATACCGGTAGCGAACATAGCAACAAACACTATAGAAGCCTCAACCACGAAGTCTTTCTTCTATGAAGGAGGACCGACAGTTAAAGCTTGCGTGACGGTGGTGATGGAAAGCAGCGTCGCGTTTGCCACGGGGTATTTCGAACATAAAAACCAAGAAGCAGCAGCGAACGCAACACGGCGGGATAAGGTTACTGATAAATTCAGTATCGGGGCAGCGTATCTAGGGAAAGCCTGGGTCTTCGGACACTAGTTCTGAAAAGCACTAAGAAGGAAGATTGCAGGGAGTTTTGTGCGAGACGTGATGGTCCACTGCTGGCAGAGTGACTCGAGAGAATGGAATCTTTTCAAATAACTTGCAATAATGATATATTTGAGAAACTTACCTCGATCTTCAAAATCGTTTTTTGATATGATGGCGGCCGACGGTAAGGCTGAGATCAGACTGGTGAATGCCGATGATTGGTGAGGTGGCGCCACTTTCAATTCCCCAGGCTGTGCGACCCCGCGTCACTGTAAGATGATCGTCACCCCACTGAACATCAAGAAAGTGACGACTTATCGTACCGTCTAAGATCAAGTGACATTTTAAATGAAATCCAAGATGCAGAAGTGAGCTGTTTTGAGTTATTCCCGAAGTACTTATTGAAGTTCCGATTCGCATCAGCCACTCTTCCTCAAATAACCTACAGACAACACAACAAAAGTCAGTAAAATGCTAACAAAACTTCTCAAACAAAACGCCTCGTTCGAGCTCGCCATTATAACCATTATCGGGGCTCTCTGGATCACAAACCTTACCTTCCGAATCCTTAACTTCATCTACATCCACTTCCTCCGTCGCTCCTCTATCAAAAAATACAAACACACCTGGTCCCACCACTCCTCCACAACCACCCCCTGGGCCATCATAACTGGCTCCACCGATGGCATCGGAAAAGCCTACGCCTACGAACTCGCTACTCTAGGATTTAATATCGTTCTCCACGGCCGAAACGGTTTGAAGCTCCATAATGCCCGTCATTCACTCCAGAACGAATTTCCTCACTTGCAATTTCGGATTTTGCAACTCGATGCGGTGATTTCTGGAGAGGAGGGAAGGAGGGTGGTGAGGGAAAAGATTGATGCAATCAAGGATTTGCATGTTACGGTCTTAGTTAATAATGTTGGGACGGGAGCGAAGAATGATGGGCCTACGTTGCAGAGTTTCGTTGAGGCGACGCCGGAGGATATTGATTTGATGATGAATGTCAACGCTCGATTTCCGCTCCAATTCACGCATGCCGTATTACCACTTCTTCTGTCCCACGGTGGACCGGCGTTGATTCTGACGATGGGGAGTATGAGCGATGTGGGCATGCCGTATCTTGCTACCTATGCTTCGGCGAAGGCTCTTGATCTTGGCTTCTCTCGCGCACTGAGAAGAGATATCAAAGCGATGGGAAGAGACAACGTCGAGGTTCTGGGTATCATGCCGGCTGGAGTCACAGATGTGAGCTGGGACAGAAGTGCAAACAGTATTTTCAGGCCGAAGAGTCGAGAGTTTGCGAAGAAAGCATTAGGAATGGTTGGATGCGGCGAGGAAGTTGTGGCTCCGTGGTGGAGTCATGCGCTGTTGTGGGAGGGTTTGAAATCCTTTCCTACTTGGGTGCTGGATATTGCTCTTGTAAAGGGGACGAGGCAGGCTATGACGGATCAGCCGGAGCTGTCAGGTGGGAAGAAAACTTGAGAGAGGAATTGGTGTTTTCTGCTTCTTAATTTGGCGCTAGGGTCTGAGTAGTTTTGGGGCACTAGGAGTTAATTAGCAATATTACAGCGTCGGGGTATCATTACACTTCAAAATCAATGATTTCTTCGGAAGACGTGGGCTTTGAGGTGTTCATGTTCGCATGTATCTCTGCCAGCACTATGCCGTCCCCAGGACCTGGTCGAAGGAGCCAAGCAATTGCTTCACCTCATCAACTGCATCTTGTCAGCATCCCTTGCAACATCTTCGGAGCAGGACTCACTGGTATTATAATGCACCATCGACACCCTTACCACACCATCCTTGCCAAGCCCAAGGATCTCATCATGCAGCCTAACACTATAGAAGCCACCCCATCTGATTCCCATCTCCCCATTTGAAATCTTGTCAACAGCTTCAACGACATCTTGACTCTTCTTGCCTTTCACAGTGAAGCTGATGGTGCTGACTCTCTTTGCAGGGTCGGCAACCTTTTCCCCTTGAATGGTGACATCTGAGCGAGCATTCAAGTAGTTGAGTAGGGTGCTCTGAAGCTCAAACTCGTGCTTCACAATCTTATTCCAAGTCTCGGTGGGGTTGGGACCAAAGTAGTCGACGATGGAGGGAATTGATGCAGTGAGTTCGTAGCAAGATCCTCCAAGGCCAAGCTTGTCTGCAAGGGTCGTGGAGGGGTTAAAATAGTGACCAATAGATTTGACAGCCTTGAGACCCTTCTCAGACGCATACAGCATAGAAATGTGAGGACCGTAGACCTTCTTCTATCAGCAAGTGACCAGACTCCCCCAGAGTTACACACCTTATACCAACTGAAGCAGTAAAAGTCTGCACCTAGCTCTTGCATATCCAACTTTCGATGAGGAGCATAAGCTACAGCATCAACACACAACAGAGCACTAGATACTGTGTGAACAGCTTCCGCAATAGCCTTGATGTCATGGATAGTGCCAAGGATGTTGGAAGCGTGAGTACACGTGACCATGACTGTCTTCTCTGAGAGGAGTTCCTTGAGGTCTGATGCCTCCAGCTTTGGGTTCTCCTTGGTCTTTGGAATCCACCACTTGATGGTTAGACCTGCGTAGCCAGCCATGGCAACCCAAGGAGCTATGTTGGCCTCATGGTCGACTTTGGAGATGATGATCTCTGATCCTGTCTGGAATGGTCCCAAAGCGATGGAGAGATTGCGGAAGAGTTGAGTGGTTGAGGATCCCAAGACTATGAGATTATTAGCAGTGTTCCGGTATATTGAAGAAGGACCGTACCAATGTTGTCAGGTGAAGCATTGATGTACTTTGCCGCAGCGGCGTAGCCTTGTTCATAGAGAGACGTAGATTTCTTCCCCACATTATAACTCGCTCCGAGCTGGACATTGGTGCCCGAAAGATAAGCAGAAATGCTTGAAACAACGTCAGTAATACTCTTGCTGATTGGAATGGAGAAACTCACGAATCAATGACGCTTCCTAATGTCTGACTTCCACCTGCATTGTCAAAGTAGACTTGAGGCTGCTTCAGCGCGGGGAAGCGCTCTCTTGTGCTTGCAACATCGAATGAGCTCATGATGACTAGGAAGTGTAATCTTTTGATTGGGAATATGACAGGACAAGAAGTGGCAGAAATAGAGAAGTTCTAGACTGCGCAACGACGAAACCCCCATTCTTACCTCTAGCTGTAGACAATTGGTTCTCCTGCCTTCTCAAGTTAGTGTGGACCACGGAATCGTGCTCACCAAATCAATGCTTTCCAAATATCCAACATCACTGAAGAATCTGAATCTGCATATGCATATCATCGATCGAGGATGATCCTGTGGTCTGCAGAGAGCATAGAGCGCTTACACACATATCGCGGTAAAGATTTCATGATTATGCTCCGAGTTGCCCATTCAAGATCGTGCCTGACGCACACCCCTTTTTCGCCTGAGTCCGCCAGCGCTTCAGGCCTCATGCGCTAAGCACTCACCGCCTTTGAATTCTGCCCGGTCCACCCAAATAGCTTTCATGAAATCGACTGATTTCCCAGCTGTTGAAAAACTCTTCACCAACAAACCAATTCTTCTCATCAAACATCATGAAGCGCAAAGCAGATACCCAATCGACTGGCCGAAATGGCAAAGGTATTATGAAGAAACGTGCAAAGACCGGTATGACCTCAATTGGATTCGAAAGTACCCCGCCCACAGCCTGACAATTCAGTGCGAACAGCTCTCTCCGAGGAGGACGTCCAGAAGTGTTTTCGAAAGGGCCTTTTTGCGGAGGATATCTTGGAAAACTATACGAAAGAATACGCCGACTCGGAACCATACAAACACAGTGTTATCAGCGGATTGATCAACGATGATCTTCTGCGAAAAGTCCGCAACGAAATTCGAGAGAATGTCCAGTTTACGCCGAAGGAGACGGATATCTATAAGATACACCAATCTGGTGATCTAGCCAACCTCGATGGTCTGGACGATGGTGCCCTGGAGAAGCTACCCTCATTACTGAAGCTCCGCGATGCGATGTACTCGGAATCCTTCAGAAAATACGTCGCTACGATTACTGGCTCTGGAAAGCTGAGTGGCAGGAAGACGGATATGGCTATCAACGTCTATACACCCGGGTGCCATCTTCTATGCCACGACGATGTGATTGGGAGCCGGAGAATCAGCTATATCCTCTACCTAGTAGATCCAGACCTACCATGGAAAGCAGAATGGGGCGGAGCCTTGCGATTATTCCCCACAAAGACCTTCGAAGACGAAGACGGAGTCAAGACAATCACACCAACACCCGATGTCAGCAAGATCATACCACCAGCATGGAACCAATTGAGTTTCTTCGCTGTGCAGCCTGGCGAGAGTTTCCACGATGTCGAGGAAGTGTATCATGCAGAGACCAAGAAACAATTGGAGAAGGAGGGTGGGAGGATCAGGATGGCTATTAGTGGTTGGTTCCATATCCCGCAGATTGGAGAGGATGGATATATCAAGGGCGAAGAGGAGAAGTGGGGCAAGAATAGTAGCTTGAAGCAGTTGCAAGGCAATCCGGATGCATACGACTTTCCAAAGGCGCAACCCGTTACTATTGAGTTTCCGTCGAAGCCGGAAGAGGAGAAGGGACTTGAGCAAGAAGAACTTGACTTCCTGTTGAAGTACATGGCGCCAACATACCTGACACCAGATACTCTCGAGGAGGTTGCGGAGCGGTTTATGGATTTGTCGAGTGTGGCACTCGATGGTCTACTGTCGAGCAAGTTCTCCGATAGGGTTAGAGAATACATCGAAGCTCAAGAAGCGAAGAACCTCCCAGAAAGCAGTATCGAAATCGAGGAAGGCCAATGGAGCGTCGCCAAACCACCACACAAACACCGATACCTATACATGCAACCATCGCTCAGCAGTTCTCAAGAAGACAGCTCAGACGACAATCCAATCAAGGAACTTCTTGAAGTATTCTTGCCAAGTAAGGAATTTAGAAAATGGTTGGAGCTGGCAACAGGATGCGATGTCGAGAACTACGATATTTTGGCAAGAAGATTTCGTAAAGGCCTTGATTATGCTCTTGCTACTGGACATGAGGGAGAGCCTAGGTTGGAGATTAGTCTTGGGTTGACGCCAACTCCTGGCTGGGGTGCCGATGAGGATGAGGAAGACGAAGAGGATGCGGAGAATGAGGAAGAACCTGAAAACGAGGAATCGAAGCCTAAGTCCAAGTCAAAAGCCAAATCAAAAACTGCCGAGAAGAAGGAACGAGAGCCAGAATCCGAAGAGAAAGAGGAGGAGGACGTTGGAGGCTACGAAGTCTACATGGCCGGCGACGACGATACCGACGACACCGATGCTGCAATCTATCGCGCCGCGACAGGAGAAGAAGACGACAACATCCTCTTCACCATGCCTGCATCTTGGAACAAAATGAGTATCGTCCTGCGAGATAGCGGAGTTCTGAAATTTGTTAAATATGTCAGTCAGAGTGCGAAAGGGGATAGATGGGATATCAGTGGTGCGTTTGGGGTTAAGTTTACTGAGGGTGAAGATGGGGAAGAGGATATGGTGCCATTGGGTGAGAGTGATGAGGAGGAGGTGTTCAATGGGTTTCCGGACTCGGAAGATAGTGATTCTGATTGAGGTGCATTGTTGCAGGCATGAAACTCGTCGCTCAGCATTATGTTTGGCGTTTTGGACATCTAGAAATGAAGCCTTTTGTTAATTCAAGCACCGAAGTTTCTTTGTTGGACTTTCAGAGCGAGATGGTCAGACTGGTTCCTTTCACCTGCCTCACAAGTTCTATTCTTTGTCTAAGTCTTTTCAAGCAACATGGTCCATCCACAGCTCAATTCCCGTGTACAATTCTTTACTCGGTTAACTTCATCAGCACCTCGAGACCAGTAGCTCATCACATAAGATGTTTTCGAGGATGCCAGCATAGCACGATGGTACGAAGGAAAGTATCCGCTCCTCCACCTCTCAAGGATGGCAACCCCCTCTCCAAAATCAGCATATACATCATTTCCAGCAGCCGCCCAGAGAATGTCAAGTCCATGAAACTACACCTCTCCAATCTCCACGTAACCTGAATTGTCCGTGGAGGAGAAAGCAATCATACAAAGCAGCCGGAGCTGTCACAGTAATCGAAGGTGGGAGTTTGTGCCAGAGTCGGAATTATGCTTTGCAAGACGCTTTCTACAGGAATCTAGTTTGCGTCCAGTTGTCTGATGATCTCGGGAGAGTTTGGTGGTGGACGAGAAATATGTAAGAACAAGTGAAGATATCGGTCCAGACTGCTATTCTTCGAACTCTCGAATTTATAGAAAAGGAGGGGTTGTATCTGGGAGGCGGGATGCCAACTAAGAATGCAAGGTTTGCTTCCGTAGCCTCAGGACCCGAGCCCAGGGGCTACACAACGCATCATTTCATCCTCGCAGACTTCATGGTTATCTGACCTACGCATTTAAGGTTCAGCGAGGAGTTGACGCTGAAGGAGGATTATGAATACACAGTTCAGCATATCAAAGAGTATGGGGTGGTAGTGAGGATTTTGCAACTTATGCCTCAGTTCAAGCACTACATCAGGAAAGGAGGATGCGGGACGTATAGGAGTGTGGAGGAGGAGAGGGAGAGTATTGAGAGGTTGAGGGCGGAGCATCCGGGATGGTCTAGGAGGGCGAGGAATGAGGGGGAGGTGCTTGTTGCTCCTAAGGCGTATAGGACGAATATATCAGATTTCGAAAGGGCGAAATACAGGACATTGACGGCTCAAACCCCACCCCCCCCTACGCGAGTATGGCGAGATTCTGATGGAGAGGATATCGAGATCGATCCTTTTTCGTGGATATAAGGCGCACCAGCAGTACGGGTATACCCTGCTCCTCTTTCGGCCAAGCCTCCATGAGATGCATGAAAAATCCGGCATACACACCTCAAAATCCTACTACTTCGAAACCTAAGATGGAGACGATTCAGGATCCTAACGAACCAGTACAGTGAAATTCTGATGGAGAAGAAGCGAAGCAGCAGGGAATATCCATAGATTCAATCCCATGCTCGATACTCCCAGCTCGTTTTCTCGTCAATCCTCACAAACGATGCAGAAATCCGTTTCAAACCAGAATTATTAAACGAAGCGGATACAAGGACAACCCCAGGATTCCCCCACAACGTCCACAATGTGGGTGAGATTTTGTTGCACGTCTACGATCGACTGTCAAAGGGCGATGACACGGCGGCTGAAACCTCGTGGTAGCCATGTGGCCCCACATCAGTCGATCTTTGGCACGTGCTTGGATGTGGGTTCAAGATGGGAGGCAGGTTATTTGTACTCAGTAGACCGACAGGTGATAACTATGTCTAGATGCGAGAGGAATTCTTATGGGAATGGGATGAGATGTAGCATGAAGAAGAGAAGTAAGTAAATGTTTTGGCTGCGCACCCTTGTGATGTGGGGCCTCGGCGGGAGATCCTCCCTTCTCTTCGCTGTTGACGTTCATGATTCATTTTCTCTTCGGTCGCAATCGCAATCTCTCGGAATTCGTTCGTTTCGGGTAGATTCGTTAAATATCGATTCATATCGCTCTAAATCTTCAAGCATGATGACCTTCGCATCATGCAAAAAGCACTTACCTCCCATTCAATCCACCCTCTCGCCACGAGCCCAAGACGGCAGTTATACTTCACACAAGATTGAAATCCTCAAGTTTCGACTTGTCAACATCTACCAGTTTGAAAGCCTCTCCGTTCATGAACCCATGGAGATAACATTCTCCAATGACTTCATACCCAGAGCCGCGTTGTCGCAAAATAACAGGAATATTGCAGCCAACCAGCACGGAAACCATATCCCCTTTCCGGACTCGGTAGGGAGCCATACCAATGCTACCACCCTCCGTGGTAACAAGTCTCCTCTCCATATTGATAACAGTATCATTGACCCTACTCCAGAACACCTCATTCCCAGCCAGATCAAGTAGCTGGGTTTCTTGGTCCCCTGCACTGGTCGAGAACCTCGACACTGCGCTGCAAAGATTTTCGAAGGGATGACCTCGTATGAGTAGGTTCTTGTTCAACTCGAACCACAGCTTGGATCTGGGGGGAAGGATTTGAGGCGTCTCGTGTGCAATCTTGCAAGATCTGGCGAACGCTGCGCAGAACTGAGATGGTGCTTGGTAGGTGAGATACCTGTCCTTTCGGTCTAGGACCAAGCATCTGGCAATGTCTTCTATGATAGAAAAGACGTGCCTGTAATGACTCCTGTTGTCCTCGACGGCGTCGCTGATTTCTAGTCTGGGTCCCGTGTTGGCTGGCGACGTGGACTGTACGCATTGCAGGCCTGTTGGTATGCTGAAATCGTCTCGATTTTCCTCCCAGGCTCTTCGCTCGATCTTGATGCCACCGATTCCATCGATGCGATCAACCAATATCCCACCGCATGTAAGCGTCATTAGATTGGCTGAGAATCTGACGCGAGGAGGATGATCTCCTCCAGCGGCAAATATTGTTTTGTCTGGTCGCAGCTTTCTCTCGGCTGCGGGACGAAAATTGCCAATGTGACTAACTCCGCTCTGGCTAGCTATGATTGGCATAATCCATGACTCTCTGTGTACTCTCCAATCTGGGACCCAAGAAGGTAATATAGGGTCAAGTTTCGAAACTCTTTCGCTCTGGTTGAAGATATGGGCAAAGCAAATGATATCCAAGCTCTTGTTGATCGTTATGAACGCCCTCACAAATTCGGTGTATGAGTTGCGAATACCAAGCTTGTACTCTGGTCTGACCAATTTGTGTTGTGCCAGTCCAAGGAGAGAGTATATGCGATCTTCCGCTATCGTCGCTTTGGAGTCGCTGCTATAAGCAATCAGTGCAGGAAGTGGCAGTTCACTTGGCCTTGTTTCCAAGCCGGATTCGAATGTACTACCGGCTATCCGCTGCCAGTTATACAACCGTCTCCGGTTCCAAGCTGGTAGAACTGCTTCATTTTTGACTGGAAAAGCACTCATACCCTGGAACAGATTGACACAGTAGGTAGCTGAATTCATGTCTGCTCGTCCAATGCTCTCTTTTCCACAGCAGAAGATAAATTCTTGAGGGATGACGAACTCCTGCAAAGTCCAAACTCGTATCCACCATGGTCTCAGGAAGAACTTCTCGACAGCTCTCCAGGGCGCGGGGTCGCTATGTTTCAACAGGAAATCCTCTCGATACTTGCGATCTTCCAGTTGGTCTCGTTCGTCTTTGATAGCGTGGAGAAACCTGATGGCCTCTTCTCCTTGAGATGTCGTCGTGTCAAGTTGCGATTCGAGTGTGATTCCTTCTGAACCCTTTCCGAACCAACCGATCGTCTTTTCTGCCTCGCGATAAATGCGTTCCATCAGGTTGACTTGGGAGATCTTTTCCTCTAAGTCTGTCTGATTCAGGCAGATGGAGTCAATCCACCAATATGACGAAATCTGTGGATTCTTGCAAATCCATTCCAGGATATAGTACAGTCGGTTGCTTAGATGGAAGGTGCCACCATTGAGACGGATCTCGGAAAAGGATGATTCCTTGCCCCAAACCCACGATAATGCTGCATATCGAGGATGTGATTTGAGAGCAACATGCTCGATGCTCATCGAGATCAAGCCATCTTCATCCCGCCTGATGTTTTTGAGTAGCCTTATTGTTGGCGTCTCGACATCTAGGGGCTGATAAACAAACATATTAGTGATTTGGACATGCTACCGCATACATATACAAGCTTGAGATGCAGATATGATACCGGAACGAGCTTTGGAGAATATTTCAAGGAGTTGAACTCGAAGGCTTCAACCTCACGGAGCTTTCGTCCGGAGTTCCCCCATCGTCGCATCTCAGACGTGGGGTTTGTTGCACGTCGAGGATCGACTGTCAAGGGGCGATGACACTGCGGCTGAAACCACAGCCCCACGCTGGTCGATCATCAACACGTGCGCGCTTGAATATATTTGGGTTCTTTATTTTGGAGGGGAAGATGCAAGCCTGGAGGGTGCTGACTCTGTGGATGTAGGGTAATTGGTGAAGACACGAGAGTATTTTTCTTTGTATAAATAATGGGAGAGGGGTGAGCTGAACGTCGGTGAGGAAGCTGGTGTAGGTTAAGAATGTGGGGCCGATGAGATGAAAGCTTCAGAGCTATCTTGTACTGGAAAGATGTCAACTAGGTGTTTGAAGCTGGGAGGTAGGCCTTCTCTTGTGGCAATTATCAAGCTATGGATATCCTGAGGGACGTATAGAATTGCTAAAGGTCAGTGATGCGTAAAGTCACATGACCAATATCTAGTATACTCGTACCGCAGTTGAAGCAACCAAAGGAAGCGGCCAAAGGAGTCGCACTCGGTACCAGATATCATATATATTTCGAACACCCTCATTGAGAAGGCAGCTCTATAGGGTCTCGACTTCTGCTCCATGTCACATGATAGCATCTTATCTTAGTGGCTTCTCTTTATCTAAACGCGCCAAAGTACATTGTACTGTACTTACTTTCTTTCGTCAACTTCCATGATCCATCGGTGAAAGCATCCTGCCACGTAATCAGGAACAACAAAGCCTGGAGTTGTCGCATCTCCAGACCGGTTTCAGTCCCATGGTTTGGTCAGACAAACAAGGACTTCAACGATGCCACGGCGTGAATGTTAGCCCGCGCAGCTGCCAGACGGCACAGCTTCAAGCTCGCAGGGATGCAACAGGCGAATGCGATGCGATGATTCGGATGAACATCTTTGCTACAACACCCACAAAGATGCGGGCTCTCGAATCGGAGTCTCGGAATGCAAGCTCGTGAGTACGAGTCGAGGTTTAGCTTGCTGCCTGCATTGTTATTTCAGCCATTGATATATAGAGCGGCCTTTCATTTTCGTCCTCATTTAAGCTCTTTTGCAAGCGTCCCATTCTGAACGTTCCCTCTACAGGCAGGAATTCTGAAACCTGAAGCCCTGCACTGAACCCCAGATTCGCTTCTGCAGTGCATCGCTGAATCGGGCTACCAGTTCGTGAGGCTTGAGCTTCGAGCATAAAGCCTCGTCCTACCCAATCTTTCTCACCAGCAATCGAGTTCGTCTGAACTTTTCGATCATGTCGTATTTATACATCAAAGAGATCTTGGCTGCTTTTACAGCGTGGGTGGTGTTTGTTCAAGTAAGGAATTGGCTTCGATGGAGATCGTTGAACAAATGGGCTGCTGCACAAGGCTGCAAAGAACCACCAAATGTTCCGAATCATTTACCTGGAGGGATTGAGAGATATGGTTTTGTTATTCAATTACTTTTGGGACGTTTGAAGAGTACGTACCGCCCATCCTCAGCATAAGGCTCTATTCTTTGAGTAAGGCACATAGGACTGAATTGAAGGCTAACAACCCCAGATTTCGACTTCCTAGACGACAACATCAGAAAGCGCAACCAAGACATGGGCTGCAACACCTTCCGCATCCACAACGCCTTCAACGAGACCATTCTCTCAACGTGCGACCCCGAAAATATCCAAGCCATCCTCGCCACCCGATTCCACGACTTCGACCTGGGGCCCCAACGCCATAAGATGTTCGAAGAGATGCTTGGGCATGGAATCTTTACTGCGGAAGGAGAAAAATGGTCTCATTTTAGACGACAGCTGAAGCCTCAGTTTGCGAGGGATCAAGTCTCCGACTTGGAAGCCACAGAACGCCACTTAAATGTTCTCTTTAAGGTTCTGCCTGAAGAAAACCAAGCTGGATGGATCGAGTCTGTTGACTTACTCCCATTGTTATATCGATTGACAATGGACCTCAGCACCGAGTTTCTCTTTGGCCAATCAGTAAACTCCCAATCCAACGCCCTCTACTCCCTCGACTCAGGCAACACCTCCACCACCGAAGCCCTCGAACAAATCGCCTTCTCGGAAGCAATGCAATACGCCCAAGAATTCATCGCCTGGCGTTTCCGAATCCGGATGTTCTACGTCTTCATCACAAAAGATAAATTCAAAGCAGCATGTGCTACCGTACAGAACTTCACTTCTCGTTTCGTCAGCTTGGCTCTTAGTCCTGACCGAAAGCACGTTACTGAAACGGCGAAGGGAAAGCCGAAGTTTACGTTGATTGATGAGTTGGTGAAGGAGACGAGGGATCCGATTGAGTTGAGGGATCAGATGTTGCATGTTTTGTTGGCGGGGAGGGATACGACGAGTGCGACTATTGGGTGGGCTATCCTCCTCTTGTCTCGCAGTCCTACCGAGTTCAACAAACTCCGCTCCGCGATCCTCGCCCAGTTCGGAACGGAAAACAACCCGATCTCAGAACCAACTTTCGAGTCCCTAAAAGCTTGCAAAGAGATAACCTACGTTATCTACGAAACTCTCCGCCTCTATCCCTTAGTACCGCTCAACGGAAGATTCGCCCTCAAGGATACGGTGTTGCCAACAGGCGGAGGACCTGATCGCAAGAGTCCGATTGCGGTTAAAAAGGGAGAGCAGGTCGGTTTCTCTACGTATATTATGCATAGGAGACGTGATATTTGGGGGAGCGATGCAGACGAGTTCAGACCTTCAAGATGGGAAGGACGCAAACTTGGTTGGGAATTCGTTCCGTTTTCGGGTGGTCCGAGAGTTTGTTTGGGCCGTAAGTCTTCCTTCCCCTCTCTCCTTCCCTTTCGCCTTTCATTCTGATTTTGGAATCGTTTGGGTGGTGGATAGGGAGTCCTGTGAGGATTTGGTAAGAGACAGGCTGACAAGAAACAGAACAATATGCCCTCAACAACGCCGGTTACGTGTTGGCGAAGTTGCTGCAGAGATATGATCAGATCGAGGCATTGGATATGGTGAAGCCCTTGAAAAAGGGGTTGGCGATTGTTCTGGCACCGGGTGATGGAGTGAAGGTTAGGATGCATAGGGCTAGTGCCTAGATGCAGATGCTTTCCGATCAAGTGAACAAGATGCGATATCTTGGAAATTTTGGTCTGCAGCGAGTTTCATGATGGAGTCGGGCGAATAGTAATGGCGTTCTCACGAAGACAAACTCTACTCTCCAAAGGGATAGATGCATCAAACATTCCAATCTTCATTCTTGTTCAAAAACATGGGTATATACCAATCCACCCCTTTACTCCAAAATCCAAAGTTCGGTCCTGCTTTCGCACCTTCAAGTATCGAGGCCTTAAAATACCAACACCTGAAACCATTATTATCCTGTCAAACATTCGTAACCTCGATATCAATGTTCTCACAACTTCAGCTCCTCAATTCCTCAGAATCTCAACTCATAAAGCTCTCAAAACCCCACATTCTCCCAGCCATATCAACCTCAGTTCTTCTGCTTCTTCTTCATACTTTCCGGCCTATACTGCTCATAGTCCCTCTCCAGTTCCTCCTCACTCCACCTCCTATAAGGTTCACTTCCAATGTATTCTCCTTGCAAACCTCGCGCAAAGTATTTGAGGTACTCACGTCGAGGCATAAACACCACTTTCATGATCCCTTTTTGTTCCTTCCCTCCATTCCCCTCGCTATGCCTCCTTTGTTCATTGTTATCGTAGCCCTTGAGCGAAGGCTTGAGTTTCGACAGTAAGGAGGCTCTGCGAGCCTTGGGTGGGTGCAGAGAAGGAGAGGGTATAACGTCCACGATGATCGCGGGGATAATGGAATCGTCGGTGTAGCGTTGGGGAAGGAGTTGTGGGGCTGTGAACATGTGGCCACCGAGGCTGGCTAGGCCGGAGGGTGGGACGTATCTCGGAGCCGGACGACCTGTTGCGGTGAAGTGTGCAAGGTCGTATTCGTTAAGTTCGGAGGGGATAATGGAGTTCGAGATGAGGGGTTCATTGTCAGAGTCGTAAGAGATGTGTGTGTTGTAGAGACGAGAATCGGAAGAGAAGGAGGAAGTTGAAGGAGCGGCGTATTTCACGGCTCCATTTTCGCGGTATGGGAGGTAAGTGGGTGAGGCTGTTTTGGTTGGCATTTTGAGTGTTGCGGTTGTGTTGCTCTGCTTGCTGGCCCTTTTATCGTGGATCTTTAATTTGATGTTCGAGGCTTCTGTTGCTCGAGGAATTTAGTCCTTGATATCCCGGCTGTTTTGAGATTTCTGCAGCTTGGGATGGTCGGTGGCTGATAAGTCTGCTGCTCGAGGTTGTTCGTGCTTCGGGACCCTGGTTTTCAAGTGTCTCTGTTCTAAAGGTTTCCGAATGCTTGAGGCCCGACGTCGCCCTTATAACCTCAACTCTCTCGCCCGGCACTACCTGCAAGATGACGACTAGTAAGACGGAAGAACGTCCGAAGAACACAATTCGGTGAAATGCCAATCTTTCGTCGCAAGCTCGAGATGCCCGGGCGTCTTAGAACCTTAATTCTGATACGATATGTCGTGTATCATGAGATATCCTCACTCAGACACAGCCACCACGAAGTGATCCAATGGTGTTACGTCGCGTGTAGATGGCAATTGGAAATGCCAAAGGGATATTATTCGTCATGCGTCAGATAGAAGCTTTGCGGATAGATGCCGGAGCAGGGGGCTCAGGAATGAGTTGGGATTGTGAAGTGGAGAAGAGGTCTGGGAGGAGAGTTTACCCCGCGTTCGCATATGGTCGGCGTGGTCGTTGATTGGACAGAAAGAAGAACCTTGGAACGGCGCTCCCACACATGACTTTGAGCCCAGAAAATGTTTAGGAGCTGACAGAATTCTAGTGCATGTGCAACTAGACCTAAAACCTTTACAGAGCTCGTAATATCTTCCTCAAAAGGAGAAAGACATGACTTGCAAAGTTGAGCAGGTTCTCGTCATGCGAGGGCATTAGCGTCGAGAGCTTTGTCACGCTTTCTGAACGAACTTCCTTCCCACCAAAATCATCAACATCAATTGGTACACCTGCCGCTGCAAACAAGCTCTGCGAGTCTTTTCTCTCGAACCTTTCAAAGTGTTTTCTGTACAGCATTGCGGGCCATATTTGTAGCCGATGCACGCACATGATGGACTGCTGCCTTGGGTGCTGTTGGGGGCCGAAGATATCGATTCATTGGTTTCCTAATGCACCCGCATTGCTGCATATTAAGCGGTAAGTGGGATGTTGGAAGCGCGGCTACGGCGAGGCTCAAGTTGGTGCGACACCTTCAGGCAGTCAATCTTACTTGCCAGTGCGCCCGCTTTCCGTTTCATCAACTTTGTCCGTTCAAAATTTGCTTCAAAGTCTCTGTCTTTGCTGTACTCTAGATGTGTGTTTAGCCGTGCTTCTGATCGTGTGTTTCAGTCTTGCGTTGTTCTCAAGACAATATGTCCAAGAAGGCATCCACGCGGAAGGCCAGGGAAGGACGGATCATGACTAGATCCCACACAAGAAAAAAGGTAAGTGAACCAGCATTTCCATACATATTTTGAGAGCATCTTCCTCTTTGACTTATCAATGAGCTACTTCATACTAAACATTCTCAACCTAGATGTAACGTTTGCCATAAGATAATCGACGTGTTCAAAAAGCATTGTCAATCCAGCAGCCTGACTGAACGGTGGGGTCCATCTATACTCTTGGGAAGTTTCAAAGAAGTCATGCAGTCATCAATGTGTAAGATCCATCCGGCAGATGGTTTGGTCTTGTCTTAAGTTAGATAGAAAACCTTGCTTTGACCTCAGAAATATAAAGTCACTCGCCGGAGCATCAAGGGGACCCGGGCTTGTTGGTTTCCGTAAGATCGGAGCCGATTATGACCAAGGCACTAATCTACGCATATGTCTCATGTCTATTCATAATTATCGAAGAGGGTTAGCAGTACACCCCCAGTGGATTGATCGCGGTCTCATAGGTCGATGGAGACGCAAATGCGATTCGAAGCAACACGTTGAATGCCAAGTAGCGATTACGCATGGCAGACTCAAAGGAAAGTCTCCAACTTGGCTGGTCGAAACCTGGCTATTACGTCTTGTACTAGGAACCGATTACCTGCCGTACGTGGCTCTAAGTTATGTTTGTGAGTTGTATTTTGATATGCCCCTTTCTTTCCTCGTTCTTTACCCTTCAAGGTCATCATCCAAAGTTGGACGCACGCTTATCCACAAACGACATACCCTCGTAATTGACATGGCATCCGGGTAAGATATAGCATGCTGACACTAGTTCACTTAGGGGGAGCGACACCCTTCTTCCACGCATCAAAATCGGAAATTGCCTTTCCCCAACGAAGAATGCTCTCCAAGACTCTCGCAACCTCAACATACCGCAGACCATCCTCGACGCAATCTCAGTTACACAGCTTTTAGGGGAACGATACCTTTGGGTTACTCGCTATGCATAGTCCAGGATGACGAGGATATGAAGCAAATTGGAATCAATAGCATGGGCTTCATCTATGCGAACTCCTCTGTCACAATTATTGCACGAAAAGGACAAGATGCAAACTATAGACTTCGTGGTTTGAGGGGTATCTCTCAGCCAAGAAACACTTCGCAGGAAATATTTGAAGTTGGCAAAAATCACAAATTTCTGAAAACTTGCGACTGGTACGCAAAAGACTGCACTTGGGAGAAACGCGGTTGGACATATCAGGAAGAAGTCTTCTCCCGTCGGACCTTAACGTTCCATAAGGATCGTGTATGGTGGCGATGTGCCTGTAGCTCTTTTGAAGAGGATGTTACGCCTCACCTTGGCTATATCTACGAGCTAGCAGGTGCTCCAATGTATCCATGCCGCAGGAGTCGTAAGACACTTACCTCTACGACTCCTGATCTGCAAGGATATAAACGACACGTCAGCGCGTACAACGCAAGAGAGCTTACCAACCCAGAGAACGCCCAGGCGGGCTTTGCAGGTATCATGACTGCTCTCAAATCATCTTTTTCGTACGGGTTCCTCTGCGGTCTACCGGCGCTCTTCTTGGATGCCGCACTCTGCTGGCAACCTTTTGGGACAGCCATCAGACGACGAGATCGCTCTAATTCGGCCTCTGCACAAGCAAGTCTACCCAGTTGATCTTGGGTCGTTTGGCAAGGACATCTAGACGGCGATCTATGGTACAATACCTATATGATTGAGGCTCCTCGCGGGGTAGCTTGAAACCTGCCAATTGTTGCAAGCGTTCAGTGGTACAGTCGAGCCTTCAACCTCACCAAGCTAAATCAAGTCGAAGGTCCCCAAGTGCTGCAAGAATTGGTCTCCAAGTCCCAAGACGCCGATGCTCCGCTCCCAATGGGCTGGCAGCGCATCGATTTCAAACTTAAATATTATCCTTTCACCGAAATTACTAGGTACTACAGTGCAAGCCCTCCAAAATATCTTTTCAAGCATGACTCCCGACCGGACGACGAATTCTGGCCAGAGTGGTCAATAAGTCAGCGGGCTGATATCAGTACTCAGCACTGATCGTTTATCAGTCAGTCAGTTGGCCACTTTAGCAACTGACAGTCAGTCACTTAAGGACTCTTCGAATGACATAACTAATCAGTTGGATAAGTGGTTTTTAGAGATTTCAATATAGTATTTTGGGTGTTTTTTGGTGATAGACCGGAGCGGAAAAACTAAATGGAAGGCCTCTGATTGGTTAAAATAAGCAGTTTAGAACACAACTGGAAACACGATTCTCTCTATTCTCGAACTTAAACTCTTGATTATCATTATCATCATTTAGATTTACCTAAAGATCAACGATTTTGTCTATTTTTATATCGGAATCATCTCTAATACGATTTGCTTCGAAGCTACGATGTCTCAGAGCGAATCTACGACCTCTATAGCTAATGCTTTCGATCGAATGTGAGACTAGGGGCCCTCTAGTACTAGCAGACTCGAGAGGCTAAGTGGCCTCAATCAGCGCAAATGGCGTGTGATTTCCTTGCTATTTCGGCTATGAGTTCTGAGTGTGAGCGTGTCTTTTCATCGGTAGCCAAGTAAACTACGCCAGAGAGCGCAAATTTAACGGGAGAGATGCTATAGCACCAAGAGTGTTCGAGTAATTAGCAGAGAAGAGGAGCAATCCAAATGGAACGGGCGTTTGGAGCAGTTTTGTTAGACTTTAGTGAGAAATAATAATTTATCCTCATTTTCACTTAAACTGATCAGCTAGCTGATTAGTTGATCATTTAAGTCATTCAGTTACCTTCTTTTTTGTCAGTCAGTCAGTTGATTTATGTCCTCAAATGATTAAGGGCTGACTGGCTTATTGACCACTCTGATTCTGGCATCCCGTTCCAACGTGTCAAGACCCAGGCATCGTTTCAGAAGTCAAGCACGACTCTATCCTCTGTTGCCGTACCCAGAAAGTAATTCTCTATCTGAGAAGAAACGAAAGGTCATTCAAAGACGAAGATATTAAGCTTAATTCAATTCACTACTGTTTGTACGATCAAGACGAAAATTGGTCCGGTTATATTCAATCCACTGGTAAATTGGACGTATCCGCGGATCTGTCGCCAGGAGAGGAGGTCTCTAATGGTACAATTTCCTGCGCGTTGGTGATGATTTCCGAGGGCTATGCGGTTGAAGGTGTTGAAGGGTGGAATATGATAGAGTGGAACTTCGATGAACGACCCAAAGGCCCCGACGGGACTAAGTACGAATACTACAACGTTCTTTGGGTGGAGTGGGAAGATGGAATTGCGTATCGGAAGGGCTGCGGGCGAGTTATAAAGAGTGCTTGGGATGCCCTAGTACCAGAATGGATCGACTTGACGCTTGGGTGAAGGGGGCCGGAATTGTTGCTTTGATGCGAGGATCAATCAAAAGTCTGAAGTTAGGTCACGAATCACGGTCAGGGCGTGGACAGCAATTGACAGTTCTCAAGAGTTATAACTCTCCAGTGCTAGAATCCTCAAGTACTGGAATTCTCAAGTATTGAAAAATTCTCGAGCGCTAGAATTTTCGAATAGTTCGATCCTCGAGTACCGAAGTCCTGCAGGTTAACAGTACTTTTTGACTTCCAAATTCTCGGAGCATGAGCTGCACAACTCCTTTTTCCCTCAACCCCTAACTTCCCTCAAGTCTCAGCTATCATCGATATTTAATGCTAATGAATTTTACGCGTTCATTCGAAGTGCGGCTCTTCCTTCCAAACCTCAATCGCTTAGTGGGATGTTGGTCATGGTGGATAGGGGAGGTGGGGCGAGAAGAGTCTTCGCGTAGAACCCTCCTCTAATGCTCTACTCTCCGATTCGTTCCTTCTCATCACCAAACGCACATATTATTCATCCTTTCTTGATTCTATTCCACCTCTCAACACATCTAATGCCCATTAAAGAAGAAGCACCGCTATTACATGATTCCACGTGACTGAATGCGTAAAAGCAAGCGCAGTGATCGACTTTCGGACGACCGGTCTGCCGACCAAGCCTGATAGAGATCATTGCTTGATAAAATCGAAGTCCCGATGGAAGTCGGGGTTTGCGAGCGCGAATTACCGACATGCTACCTGAAGAGCATGTTTTAGATGAGAGGGGTTGATGTAATGAGAAGGAAGGAGCCACGAAGAAGACGACTGCCGACGAAACGCTCCATGACGGAGCTTCAACACCAAATGCCAGCCTCTTGTTGGATGGTAACTACCTGGGCATGAGAGATATAAGGAGTTGGAGACGTCTCGAAATTTGATCGAACAGGTCTTCATCCACGAAGATGTAATCACCTGCCTCATCACCAACCAAGGTATCAGCACTATGTCATCCACCTCGGGAGTCTCAATCTCTTACTCCCACCCCAACCTGCCACCCCGTAACAAACCAAGTCGACGCCTGAAAACTCAAAGCCTCCCGCCGCGCCCTCCTCAACCTCCGAACCTTCCTAGTCGGCCAACCAATGCTCTCCCTCATCCAACCCCAAATCGAAGAAGTGGGCGCTCACTCCAAGACTCTCATCGCCGAGTCCAATGGCCAATACAAAGAATCCCGCATCGATCTCAAAGCCAAAGGTCTTTCATTGATAGACTTCATGGACTGGCGAAAAGAATGGATGTCAGACCTAAACCGCTGCCACTTTTGGGGTCCAAAAACTACTCGTTCGGGGTTCCTGCAGGCAGGCCTTGCCGTGAGGTTGATTGCATGCCATTAATAGATAGGACTGCGCTAACATTCCTGATTATCAATGATCAGACTTCATGTCCATAGATTTTTCTTTCTTCGAGGGCAACCAGCTCATATGTCAAGAACAAGAGAAGTTTCCTGAGAAAAGGAGAATTCGTTATTCGAAATTCAATTAAATATTGTACTCGCAGCTAGTAGTTTAAGCCTATCTCGAGCTAGAGCCTTTTTCCAAGATTTTTCAGGGTACTACTATATCGTTTTAGGGCCTCATCGCTCAATTCTAGCGCGTTAACAAAGTTAGTTAAGGCATGAGAGCTACAATTTGAAGTCTCGAAGAAGCTGTTTTGATGGAAGGGGGTAATTCTGAGAAAATTTGATTTTCATTCCGTCGGTGTCCGGATAACTCTACCTAGCCACCTGACCACGTGCCTTAGCGCGTACCGTAGCCGAGAGGGTATATCTTAGGGCTTTAGCCTAAGACCTCTTCCTTCCTTGCTTAGTATTCTAGTCTATGCAGTCTTTACCATATGCTTTGGTCTTTACTCGTGACAGTCGGCCTTGAAATACTGAGAATCTGCATCCATTTTCTCGGTGCGTGTATCTGGCGCCGATCAACAAAAGACTTGGGAGTCTAGTGGCAACCTTGATATATCATCGAGAACGCCGTCCCAGATCATGAGACGAATCTCAACAAGAGGTAGGTGCATAGGGCTTGCAGAGGCCATGATGAGACGAGTCCGATACTGCGAGGTTGGGTAGAAGGGGAACTGGATGAGGATCAAATATCGGTTTTATTTTGGGTAAGCGAGCTGCCGATCGTTGCCTCGAGAGCGGAGGAGGTCCTTCGGGAATGGTGCGGAAGCGAGCATGTCTCCGTATAGCATTCAAGAATCCTCCCTAGGCTTTACAATCTCTTCCTGGATGTGGCTTTTGCATAATTCCTGAAACAATCTGTCCAAGCAATTTTCCTTTCTTCCGCTCATTCTCCTCTGTACGTTCGCCCATCCCCGCCCTCCAAAAGTTTTGGAGGTGGATAGTCTTCAGTCAGAGGCAAGTTGCGAGACAGTGGAGGAGGCGGGGGCGGAGGTGGAGGATACGAAGGCCAGGCGCGTGGCGGCCGGATGATTGGTGGAGGGCGCGGATTCGGGGGACGAAACTCCGGATTTGTGGTAGGCATCGGTCGGAAGTCTGGTGTAGTGGGTGGAGGCAGTGGACGAGTAACTACATGCGTGGTAGGTATTGGCCAGGAGCCTGGCGGCCGCAGGATGAGAGGAGGTGGCGGAGGTGGAGGTGGAGACGAAGGGTAGGCAGGTGCCGACCGGTACATAGAGTGCACGGGTGGGGGACGAGGAACTGCATGTGTGGTAGGTATTGGCAAGGGGCCCGATGGCCGAATTCTTGGTGGAGGGGGCAGAGGCAGTGGACGAGAAGCTACATTTGTGGTAGATATTGGCCAGGAGCCTGGCGGCCGAATCAATGGTGGAGGCGGGGGTGGACCTGGAGGACCTGGAGGTCTCGGAGTGAATGAGTACTTGTTCGGTTCTATCCAGCCTCTATCCACTTGTGCTTGCTTGCAAATGTATGTCTTCTGGGCCAACCAAAGGTTGAGGTCTGGCGTGAATTTGCAAGCAGTGCTCCAGAGACCTTGGTCATTGTCCCGTCCAAGTCGAACATCCCACACAATCCCAGACCACTCTTCGCCCATATGCTGCTCGAAAGTTCGATCTTGAGTATCCAGGGAGAAAGACCATTCGTTTGGCCGTAGGAGAGAAGTGTCGTCTAAACTGACTTTCATGACCTCATGTCGCTCCCGCATCGAAATTGCAATACTTTCTACGTTGCTGAATTCTTTCATCCGAATGAAATCCAAGTCGGATATTGAAATCGGACCTAGATGAGGCCGGGGAACCTGGTGAACTATCCAACCCACAAATAACTGTCGAAGTATAAGACCCAGTAAACTTCTCCTGCCAGTCGCTGGAGCAGGTGCAGGCGGAAAAGCGAAAGATGGCAACCAATCGACATCAAATGCAATGTGCTTCAGCTCAAGAAAGTTTGAAGCAGTTGGGGTTCTCAGAAGCTGGAAGTTGAAGCCTGTAGGCCAAAAAGTACCTCTTTTGAACAGCAGGACGTCATTTGATACATCGAGCCACAATGGATAATCGTTGGACTTGTTGCGAGCTCTGGATTCAGGTACTCTTCCCTGGCCGTTCGGTCCCTCTACCATCCCTCGACGCACGAAGTCGATACGGACTAGACCTGATGCTTCTGCAACATCTTGAGCCTTCCTCCTTGAGCTTGCGGCGCCATGCAAGCTGCTTCCAGCCTCACTTCCAGCGTCGAGAGTTGGAGGGCGTAATTTGTAGAGACGCAGGGCGAGTTCTCGTGATTCGCGGCATACACGGAGGAGGGTCGGATGAGTTTGATGTACGGGATTTGCGTAGAAATCGTATGATTTGTATTGTATAGAAACGATACGTGGAGGGAGAGCATGCTTCCAGATATCAATGCGCAACTCCGTAGGAAGGTCCCTAAACTTTGGGAAGGTTGCTTCCATCCTGTCTCGCCTACTTCATGTGTCGATTGAGTGAAGGATAGTGAAGTCTTTCCGATGAATTTGCAAGTTGAAGGGTTTTCAGGTGAGGTCTATCGTTGTTGCCTGACGTTGGATCTGTGAAACATCCCCATTGGGACTGCTGCAGGACATCAGCTGATCTGGAAGTTCAACAATGCTTTCTTTCGAATTGGATGAAGGTCCAAGGATTGACAAGCTGTTCCGCAAGACATTTCCGTTGGTCGTGTGAAGTAAGATAGGATTGGGACAGACTGACTGATCATGAGGCATATCTCTGGAGATAGATTGTGGCAGCCTCAGGCACCAGAAGCAGACCAGGCACGGACATGTACTTCGACAAATCTCACTCGCTCTCCTCTCATCATCAAAATCACTCTCACAACTTTCAAAAGCACCTAAGTGGCCCGCAAGACTTGCCTTTTTCATCGTCTCTTGTCAACACGGAAATGTCAGCCGCGAAGGTTCAAGCTACTGCAGGCTCGTCCACCACAAACTTTCCGATTTAATGGGGGAATCCATAGCGTCGGTAATGCCCCGTTCTAGATACTACCCCTCGATTGAAAGTGTGAAGCTGGTCTTCAAGCTTGGGTACTTGCAAGGTCAACAGCCTGAGGTATTGATACCTTACCGGATCCATTTCAATATGACATCCATGTTCCGTCATTTCTTATTTTCAAGGTCATTCCAAGTAGGAAACTTTTCCAGGCCTAGCAAAATCAAGTGCGGAAAGAGACCGCAGTCTGCCCCGACTTAACCTTACGATGCAACTCGCATGTGAAGGCAACTGAAGGAATCGAAGCTGTTCCTTCCATCCTGTACTTTCTCCGTCTCGGTGGTTTGAAGGCGAAGAAGAATGACATCTCAAGCTGTTAAAGTCGTCGGCAGCATCCTCTCCAAGACAAACACAATTTCGAGTCATGCGAGCATCTATCCGAAAGCAAATTCGACTCGAAAAGTCAACGCCAATGGTAGTTCCAGATCTCAGATCTCAGATCGCCATAGCATCTGCCAAAAGTTGCGAGATCCCACTCTCAGGACTCTCAAAACATGAGACCGAAGCAGGTGAAAGGGGGAAACCCGTTCAAACCCCTCCTCGTTTCCATCAAAGCAGCTCAAGGACGATTGACTTCAACAGATAACCCCACAAACTCCAGGAGACCCCTGAGATTTTATATCCTCCGCATATCGTAAACGGCAATGCTTCCATTGGCCGCATACGAACGATTCGACCCTAATGCCCCATGATGCAGCCACACGAAGCGATACCCCGCCTCGATGCCCGCAATCCGCATTTCCTCCTTCCCCACAACTCTAAAACCCTCTTCGGGGAGGATGAGGGGTAACTCCGGAACGTCATTTCTATCGCACGACTTTCTGTTGCGGGAACCACATAGCGTCGGCGAGTTGCGGCCAGAACTTTTCATCCGCCATGGCAGAAAGGGTGAAGGGTCCATTGACCCGCACATCCCATGGTCACCACTCATAAAGAAGGGACCTCCGCCGCGATAGCTTCTCTTCTATAGAAGTCGTAAACAGGAAGGTGACGAGATGGGTTCTGTAAATATGTTTAAGATTAAGGATGAACCGGTGGAGAATCTGAGACCGCTTAAAGTTAGAGTTATTGGTGCTGGATATTCGGGAATATACCTTGGGATTCGGATACCGCAACGTCTGAGGAACGTTGATCTTCAGATATACGAGAAGAATGAGGGTGTAGGAGGGACATGGTGGGAGAACAGATACCCAGGTATGTCTTTGAAGGTAAACACATCAATCAGATACTAACGCATTTCTAGGTTGTGCATGTGACATTCCTTCACACAGTTACCAATACTCTTTCGACCCTAACCCCAACTGGTCAGCGTTATATGCTCCAGCAAAGGAAATATGTGCATATCTCACAGGTATTGCAGAGAAGTATGGAGTCATGAGATATGTGAAACTTTCACACAAGATCACGAGTTGCAAATGGAACGACTATTCTAAGAAATGGTGAGCTACTTCTAGACCTCATCTTTAAAAATCATGCTAACAATACTTTCAGGGAGCTCGAAGTATTAGACTTGAAGACTGGGGAGGTTATTCTTGACGATGCCGACATTCTTCTTTCAGCACGTGGTAATCTCAATGATTTTGTTTGGCCAAAGATACCCGGATTTGAGACTTTTAAGGGAGAGGTGATGCACTCAGCAGCATGGAACCAGGAGTAAGTTTCCCCAGAATTTAGCAAGGCAAGATTCTGATTCTTCCAGCTATGACTTCCAGAACAAGAGAGTAGGAGTGATAGGAGGAGGTTCAAGTTCTATTCAAATCGTCCCAAATCTTCAAAAGGTTGAAGGAGTTCAACTCTCATGCTTCGTAAGAAGTAGAACATGGATATCAAACCCTTTCGGCGACAGTGCCATGGAAAAGTTAGGCCTGGATCCAGAAAAGATAGAATGTATGACCCCTCTCTCCCAGTATGAAGACTCAATCCTAACCTGCACAGTCTCTGAAGAACAACGCCACGAGTTCTCCACCGACCCTCAAAAGTACCTCAAATTCCGCAAACTCATCGAAAGAGACGGAAACACCATCCACGGCGTAACCTTAGCAAACTCCGCCATGCAACTCGAAGCCCAAGCCGCCTTCCGCGCAATGATGAAGAAACGTCTCGCCAAGAAACCCGAAATCGTAGACGCACTCACCCCCTCCTTCAGCGTCGGCTGTCGACGTCTCACCCCCGGACCGGGTTACCTCGAAGCCCTAGTCGAATCAAACGTCGACTTCATCTCCACACCCATAACCTCCATCTCCCCCACCTCCATCAACCTCTCCGACGGCCGTTCAATCGAAATCGACGCCCTAGTCTGCGCCACCGGCTTCAACTCCTCCTCTCGTCCTCCTTTCGAAGTATACGGCAAGAACGGAATCTCTCTCCAAAAACGATTCACGCCATACCCAGAAACGTACCTCACGATGTGCGTCGATTCTTTCCCAAACTTCTTCATGATGCTCGGTCCCAATTCCGCCATCGGTTCCGGCTCTTTGACAATGATGATCGAAAGTGAAGGCGATTACATCATCAAAGCCATCCGAAAACTGCAAAAAGAAGACTACCTCACCATCTCCCCCAAGCCCTCTATCGTAAAAGATTTTTCCGAATACTGTCAAGAATATTTCAAAAAGACAGTCTATATGGACGAATGTAACTCTTGGTACCGAAGCGATGGAGGCAAAGGGGATAGGGTAACGGGACTTTGGCCGGGAAGTACGTTGCATTGTTTGGAGACGTTGAGAAGCCCGAGGTGGGAGGATTTTGAGTTTGAGAGTAAGGAGGAGAATAGGTTGAGGTGGTTGGGGAATGGGTGGAGTGTTACGCAGTTGGAGGGGGGTGGGGATTCGGCTTGGTATTTGGAGCCGGGGATGGTGGATGTGCCGCTACCTGGGAACCCGGAGGAGGATGAGGTGGAGAAGTTGAGACCATTTTCGAATTGATTAGAATTCCTACTTTTCTTTGGAGCCACCTCTCTGTCTTGTAGCTATACATACTGTTGGCAGCATCATGATTAGCTAGCATTTTTGATGAATGATGAGACCCTAGTCCTCAAGTTCCCCTTTCTTCAAGTTCTTGAGTCCTCGACTTCCTATTTCCTCAAATTCTGCTTTCCTCAGATCTATGAGTTCCTCAAGTTCTGTAAGTGAGTAATGGATATCTATGGTAGTAGTATAGTCTCGACGATACTTGCCTCTTCCATCTCTCCCTCTCTGTTCCAGAGACTCGGGATGTGTCTGCTTCACAGAAGATATGTGTAGAAAGGGCAAGAAATATGGTGGTAAACCTACCTGGCGCTCGCCTGTGCTCTACTTAAGCTTCTTTACCGACACACACTTTCAGGGAACAGGAAACCTTGTCTCAAAAGCCAAGTCCTCGGATCTTGAAGTTCTCAGACCCTGACATCCTCGAATACGAGAAACCTCAGTCTCAAACAAGGACAACGAGACCCCTGGTCTGGTATCCCACACCCAGAATCAACGAAAGTACACAATGCCCTTCCCGCAATTCTTGCAGCTCCCCGAAGAGCTGCGGCACCGAATCTGGAACGTCCCAATGAAGAAACGACGCATCGTCACGATTGACTACTACCCAAAGAAGAAAGCGAGCATTTTAATGCGAACATTTTTGAATTCGATCTTCGTCAAAGCATACCCACCTGCTCCACGTATGCCGCGAGTCCAGAAAACTTGCTCTACTTAGGTATGGATCAGTCCACCAACCCCTCAAAGGCCCTCTTGCTCTCGAACACATCAGTCGCAAGACAAAATCCGAACTGAGAGGCTTTCTCGAGCTCTTCGGTCTTCCCAAATCCGGTACAAAGAGCAAGCAGATTGCCGGATCAAGGCGTGCCTGGAAGCTCGCAAAGGTCAGCCTACAGGATTCTGAAGCGTACTGCGTCAGGGAGAAATTGCGCCACTCCTGACATGTGTACATGACTCTGAATACGTTCTCGTCTGGCCGTGTGTTTCGTGGTGCTATAATGCCAAAGCTCGGCTTTACAACGCGTTCTTTGCCGCCGCATACACATTCAAGGATCCACAGTTTGATTTCGGTGGGTAGATCTAAGAACAGAGGTCGAGGAGAAGTCATGTTGGATATTCCTTCCGAAGTTATCGGCCTTTGAGTTTCTTATTCCCTAAGATTCTCGAAAGATGAGGATGCTCACTCGTGAGGATGTCTGCTTTTGAGGGTGTCCGGGTTTGGTGAATGGGACTCGACGATTGAAATCAAGCTCGGGAGAGTCGCTGCAGGTGAAGATTATGCACAAAAGCGTGTTTCCTAATTAAGGCTAGGTAGCCACAGAGTCTACGAAAAGTTCTTTAGCGACTCAAAGTATCTTCGCGAGATTTTCTGGCATTAGACTTTCCCGAATTCTGGGAGCACCTGCAGTTTCAAGCTTCGACTAAGGATCTAGCGACTAGCCATCGATTCCCCAAGAGAGCAATTGTGACCGTACACAACCCAAGCATAGCCTCAAAAGTAGACCTGCCTCTAAACTCCATGTCACCAACATCATTGTGACAGTAATGCAGCATCCGTGACAAACTTTTGAGCGAATACACCAAGGAAGGAAAGATCGACGAAGTGAGTTCCCGAGGCTTCGAAGCGATGCTGTTTTGGACTTTCGTGTAACCTCAATTGAGAAAAACAAAATAATCGGGCAACAGAGCAAACATTAAAACCCTAACGACCCCACTTCTATTTCTGTAAAATCAACATCTTTGTAACTCAAACAACAAATGAACGAAAGATTGATGGGAACGATAGCGAGCAAAGGAGGGGAACCGGCTCTTGCAACTTTCCCCAGATTCCAGGAACTACCAGTCGAGCTTCGTATCATGATCTGGAACCTCACCCTCGACAACATCCCAAAGCCTCGTGTGGTGACAGTCAGAAGTCCCACTGAACCATCGTCTCCGGACAAAACCGTTAGCACCGTTCACATCCTCCTTCACACCTGCAAAGAATCGCGAGAATTGATCTTGCCGAGATACACCTCAGCATTCGGCTTGCCTCGGCCAGGCTGGGAATACACCGGCAGCAGAATGTTGAAAGGCCTGCAGAAGATTCTCAGAAAGTTTCGCCTCCCCAGTTACTCGATTGCAGAGGCCGTCTTACCCATTACGATCCACATGAACGAGTATCCAGCCAAGAAGGGACATGAACGCTATGCGATTCGCGGCAAGCCGTATCCGCCACTCAGCCCTTCGCTCTGGTTCGACGCTGAAAATGACATTTTGCTGTTTCGGCACGCTATCAAGAACGGGTGGATTGGTTGGTCAACCGTAGGAAATAACATCTTGCATCCGTACGGAGATGTGGGAGAATGCAAAGTACGAAACTGGCATTCGAGGTTGAGTACGCATTTGCAGTGGATCTAAGGACTCGGATAGATGACTGGTTTTGGAACCGTTTAGGCTGCTACCGCCATCGAGGTGTAACGATGAAATTTCCAGTTCTGGAGGCAGTTCGGTCGGTGTAATTCATTATGCAGGACTGGCACGAGGTCGTTATTATTACCATGGATGATCGAGGCCTGGTCAGGCCTGATCAATGGTCGTTTTCGCTGGAAGCGGAGCCTGAGGCTTTCAAGGAGACTTTCAAGGAGATAGGGAAAATTCCAGGAGTCATATGGAGAGTGAGTCTGGCCCGTGACGGCGACCGATCATTATGCGAGATTTTGCAAACGTGGAATCCCTTTGGATGGATGTGGCGGCGGTACCAGACAGAGATATACGAAAAGATATTTGGAGGCAGGGACCCGTGGAGTTGGAAGGTAAAGGAAGTTGCATGGTTTGCTCATCCACTAGGGCAAGTGTCGACCAAGAAGCAGATAGAGGGTGCAGAAGTCGGGGTCTTTTTTGGTCCTTCGTGGAACTGAATGTCCCACGCCACAGTAGCTTTCGGGATCTCAAAATTGTCTGTGATTCCCGAAGTCAGCGCTGGCCAAAAGGAATTGGGTCACTAGTATCAATAGAGGAGCCCATATATCTTACCACATTGCAGCTTAGCGTCAAACTCGTTTGAATCTAAATTTCAACTTTTTGTAAGTTTGAATCAATGTCATGCAACTTAGCATAAGGCAAATTCGCAAGTGGGCCAGATTTGGAGGCGAAGAATGTTTCGTTGACTATTGCACAGGGAGGTTTATAAACAACATGGATGACCAAGGAAATCTGTCTGCCTTCATTATTTTCTCATCTATTGAGCTTTTGATTGCACGATCTCTGTTCAATGTGTTAGCAAATGTCGTTTAGAAAAGCGATCAATCGATATTCTTACTCTCCACATCAGCAACACTTTGTTGCAAGATTTGTTGAAGGACCTTGGGGTTCTCGAGCTCCTTCTGAATCTTGGCAATAATGCTCTCCGACAGCTCCTTCTGTTGACGAATCTTCACCTGTCCCTCATATCGCACCCACGAATCGAGAACGGCCTTGGCTTCCGCGGCAAGTGCGGTGGTTTGCTCGAGCTCGTATGCCTTGGCCTCGAGTTGAGCGGTTTCCTGCTATTCTTTAGCAAATGTTGTATATTGTCCTCCATGGGCACCACAAACCTTTGAGACCTCAAAGAGAGTCTTGGTGACATCAACAACGCTGCCCAATTGTTGAACGCTCTCAATTCTGGTCTTGACAGCCTCGGTGTGGTCCGCACGAGCGGCGTTCAAGATGCCCTTGATCTTGTTGACTTGTCCATCCGCCCACTCCTTGTACATTGGTCCACCATACTTGAAGACAGCAGTCCAGATGCTCAGCAAGCAGAGCGCAACGATCGTCTCCTCGTTCACGACGTAGTACTCATTGCTGAGAGCGTAGATCGCGACACCGGCGGTTGATGAAAGGATGGCGGTCTTCGAGATCAACGAGTTGCCTGGCAGAGAGTCGAGAATCGATTGTGCCTTCTTCTTGGGGTCCTCCGCTGGTACACTTGATGCTGATCGGTAGCTTGTGAGGGAGGTCGTGAGCGCCGGTAGAGATCGGGAAGGAAGAGCTGGTCTGCTGAGACGAGCGGCGCCTGAGCTGTCATTAGCAACGATTCCGTGCTCCAATTGCTCCCAGAATATCTGCCGGGGACCAATTACATACCAATGGCGCTTCTTGCCAAACGGGATGCCATTGTGAGATGAGGGGAGATGCTGTTGAGCTTCGCGGATTGCTTGCAGGTGAAAGATTTGAATCGCGGAGATTCGGTTGTGACTTTTTGTTGCCTTAACATTAAGGCGTGTAATTTCCTGCTCTGCCTTAAACCTTATTCTTATCGATAGCGAGGATTGAAAAAATATTGATTGTCCGAAGGAGACGAGGAGATTCAACATCAATTTATTTCAAATCTTCGGTACAAGATGCCTGTAACCATTGGAAAAGCTGGCAATCCAGCGAAGAGGAAGAGTCGTGCACCAGACAAGAGACCAGTGAAACGCGCACGATCAGAAAGCAGCGACGACGACTTTGATGAAGATGCCCAGGCTCGAATACTGCTGCTCGAAAACGAGATCTTCGAATCGAAGAAAAATTACAACAATATCGCAACTCTGATCAGGATCTTGGGAAAAGACTCAGAAGATTCCGATGATTCAATTGTAGCAGCGGTTTCATTATGCCGAGTGTTCACGAGACTTATGGTCGCTGGGGAAATGTCGAAGAAGCAAGCAACTACAGAGAAAGACGCTGTGGTGGTCAAATGGCTGAGGGGACGATATTTGGAGTACAAGACTGGCCTACTTGAGTTATTGGAAGAGGAGGAAATTGCACCTACTGCATTTACCTTATCCATGAGATTGCTGAAGACCGAAGGCCAGCATCTCCGAAATGGACAGGACAACTTCCCAGCCACGTTTCTCACAAACATGATTCGGGTTCTTCTCAAAGATGACGGCGATGGGAGTGTGCGAAAGGAGTTCAGTGAGAAGTTTGTGGAAGAATTCGACGACATACGATTCTTCACTCTGGAAGCTATAGAGTAAGTTCTTCTGCTATTGTCCCAAACCCTGGCTGACTATCGTTTGTAGGAAGATTTTAGGAGAATCGCAAATCGCTGCCGATAGCAAATTGTTCGACCATACCCTGGAGATTCTAAGTTCGATCGAGTCTGTTCCCGATTCGAAGGAGGAACTCGAAGACTTCTATGTCACTACGCCGGAAAAGAGCAACCACCCGTTGTTATCGCTCACGAAACACAAGAAGCATGCACAAGGAGCTTGGATGGCTTTAATGAATCTGCCAATGGATAAAGACCAGAGGAAGGCGTTACTAAGGCTCGTCTCTACGTCAATTGCTCCATGGTTCATGAAACCAGAGCTTCTGATGGACTTCTTGACAGATTCATACGATGCTGGTGGTTCAACATCACTTCTAGCTCTGTCTGGGGTATTCTATTTGATCCAAGAAAGGAATCTGGACTACTCATCCTTTTACAGGAAACTGTACTCGCTACTCGACTCCGAGATCCTCCATTCGAAGCACCGCTCGAGATTCTTCCGCCTCATGGACACTTTCTTGGCATCAACCCATCTTCCAGCTGTTCTTGTCGCCAGCTTTCTTAAAAGGTTGTCAAGGTTAACATTGAATGCACCACCATCAGGCGTGGTAGCTGTTGTGCCCTGGATCTACAATCTTTTGAAGAGACATCCTACCTGTACCTTCATGATACACCGCGAGACTCGTGATCCTTCTGTTAGAGAGATTCTAGAGAATGAGGGGATGGATGATCCATTCAAGATGGACGAGGAAGATCCAATTGAGACGGATGCGATCGAGAGCTGCTTATGGGAGATAGTCATGCTTCAGTCTCATTACCACCCAAACGTTGCAACACTTGCCAAAATCATCTCAGAGCAGTTTACGAAGAATGCTTACAACTTGGAAGATTTCCTGGATCACTCCTACGGAAGCGTAAGTCATCCCTCAAGAATTGAAAGACCATCCTCCTAACAAGACTATAGATGCTAGAAGCAGAACATGTGAAGGAGGTGAAGAAAATACCTGTGGTGGAGTTCGAGATACCCAAGAGAGTTTTCTTGAAGCAGGATTCAGCATTGGAAGTCGAGGATAGTTTGCTAGTGAAGCTTTGGGACTTCAACTGAACGAATAGATACCCTTTCTTGGATCATACATGTTCTCTTGAGACTTTCTCTTTAAATATCTCAGTCCACTTCGGGTGCCCGTACAAGCCGAGGAAGCGAAGAAAAAGGGGTACCGCTCAAGGTCACGTCAAGGTCGTGATATTCACGTAGTACCTATCCGCACAGAGCTGCAGAGGTGTACAAAGCCATACTGATGATGCTATGGTTCCATGATTGCTCAAGACACGCCAAGGTGATACATGTTTTGCAGTGACCTGTTATTGCATAAGCAGTCGCGATACATAACCATTTGGGCCACGAGTTCGCGCGCGCATCGCTATTTCCATCATCAGCACAGCCGTCTAAGCCTCCCAAGCCAAGATCAGCAACTGCCAACGTGAAAATGAGGGCCTTAAATAATTGCCCTCCGATACAAATGCATATTTACTGCAGTCTGCGAAGCTTCAAGGCGACACTACGAATTGCTTGACAAAGGCGCGTTTCGTTGCTTATTTCGACCTCCACAATAGCTGCATGCCAAATTCTGACCACTACATAATCATCAGTCCACGCCCCCTATTGCGACGTCGCATTCTATCAAAATACGCGCTAAGATGCCTTTCAAGGATCTGTTGAAGAAGAAGGATAAGGGAGAGGAGCAGGTGCACGAGGTGGAAGAGCAGCCAGTATTCCTCTTCATGCGATCTGACACGAACACGCAGGAGCTCATTCGACCACCTACGTTTGACTCCCACAACACACCAGACCCTCCACCCTTCGCAGACTCGCGCAACGAATCGAAGACGAGCCGGCTGTTCAAGGGACGCTCGAGAAGTGGTTCTGTGAACTCCACGGCTTCCGTTTCGTCGCGCACGAGCCAGAGATCCAACACGAAGTCTACCAGTTCAAGAAGATTATCAGAACGTCTGCATCTGAAGAAGGCCGAACCAACCTCTGATAGCGTGCCCCAAGATCTGCCAGAGATACAACTGCCAGCGGGTGAAGAGGGTGGGGATGGAGCTGAGTCACAATGGGAGAAGAGAGCCACGATGTTGGCCAGAAAGAATGAGCAGTCAAGAAGCAGACCTGGCACACCAGTGGGAGGATCAACGACGGATTTGGGATCATTCAATGATCTGTCAATAGGTGAAAGGCCTGGTAGCAGTGCAGGACGGCAAGAGAGCGTCGTATCGACGAAGCAGACAGATGATAACATACAGGAAGCTATCAGGCTTCACGAAGCGGGAGAACTGGTGACCTCTACGAGCATGTTTGGTCGATTGGCAGATCCAAATGGCGAGAACAATGCTCTGAGTCAAGTTCTGTACGGACTTGCTCTTCGGTATGTCAATTGGCCCCCTTTCATGCGACCCGGATCACATCCCTAACTCAGGTACCTGAGGGAAGATCCGGTGGCCACCCGCCGCTCTGACCTGATTATCAAGCCCATTTTGACCATTCTTCTCTTTAGACATGGCTGGGGATGTGATCCCAACCCAGCGGAAGCTGTGAAGTATCTCTCGGCAGCGGCATCGAATGCTGCGTCAGTGGAGGACCTCGCGCTCCAAGCGGGGATGAAGAAAGGAGGGGCAGCAAAAGGAGAGCTTGTGCTGGCAATCTTCGAGTTAGCCAATTGCTTCCGACATGGTTGGGGAGTGCAAGTCGACAAGTTCGCAGCCAAACAGGTGAGCCCTTCTGAAGGATTGGATCGGGGAAAATCCAGAAGCACTTCCACTGACATATTGGGGGCAGTACTACGAAACAGCTGCAAATTTGGGCGACACAGGTACGTGCTCGATTTCCGCCTAATTCACACTTGAGACTTACAATATTCAGATGCCATGAACGAAGTCGGTTGGTGTTACATGGAGGGCTTTGGGTGCAAAAAAGACAAGGTATGAAGAACGTGCCCCTTTTCACACTACCGAGCCTTCCGAATAGCTTCAAAGCCATACCATCTCGCCATGGCTTCATCAGCCTCGCTGCGTAACCTGTGGCTTGCGCACGCGTCTCCCCCTTTGATGACTGCATTTGGGCAGCAATGGGGCTTTCTCACGCCAAACCCCACGCGACAGAAATGCATCAAACCATCCACCATACAAAGCACGATGAGGCTGACGAGAAGTGCCCCACAGTACACAGCAGCTCGATACTACAGGCTCGCGGAAACATCAGGGAGTAAGACCTTGGGCAATTCGTGGTATGTCATGTTCTTCCTATCTCTTTTCATCTTTCTCCCCTATGGACCTTTCTGTTCTTGGGCTGGGTCACTCTGCGAGAGCCTGCATGTGCGCCGCGGCCCGGTGGCCATCCCGTGCAGAAGCGTTCCAGATGACGAGAGCGATACATGGCCGATAGGCTGCCAATTCCCTCGCGATCCCCCTCTAAAACTATTCTGGATAAATTCAACAAATGCTTACTGGTTCTTGTCTTGTAGGATCTGGAAGGAGAAATACGATCCTGACAAAACAGACCCCAAGAAGAAGTGATCCGAGACCAAAGTCACGACTTCGGAGTCTCCTGTTTTCCGCGTTGTTTTGCGTGGGATGAGTAAGGTTACGCTTTGGGTTGGGTCGCTGTTCAGGTCGCGTTTTGTGATGTGATGATTATTATGATCGAGCGAGCGAGCGGGGTCATTGAAGTTCGTGGCCATGCGAGCCATGGTCGTTTTTGCGGTCTCTCACGTCGTAGCCGGCTCGTGTTACGCAGTGCGTACGCTCTGGCTGCCTTGCCGTTGTCCTATCTTGTCCTCCCATGGGCCATGGCGACCTTATCCAATTTTCCGGAATTCTTCAGCTCTCCATTCATATTCGATAACATCCAATTTTCAGGCGTTGAGACATAGCGTGGCTTCTGGGTTGTATTCCGAGCCGAAGATTAGAGCATGGGCAGCTGGATGGTCAGGTCGGGGCGCATGTTCGTTTGGGAAGGCAAAGGACGTTTATGATAGGGATGATATGCGTGGTTGCTGCATGTATGGCGGATGCGGATGCAGATGTGATCATGGCGCAGTAACACACAGTACATACAGCGTACAGTAGTGGGCCACGGAACAGTACATGCCACCTGGGCTGGGCGTTCATCGAGGCCCTAAAATAAATTGAATATTTTTCGATGACGGATCTGATAGGAAGGAAAGGTCTAGTGACTGCGCTGCTTTTGGTTTGAATTGTTTCACTTGACTTGACGTTGATATCTGTTGCTGATCACCAAATTTGAATGGAATGGAGGATTATCTGCCGCGCACTAGTCGTCTTTGATCATTTCTGTTTTCCCGATCGAGTAATTATCTATCTAGCTGCCTCTCTAGGCTCCCAGTTCGGGGGATAGGAAGGAGAAAATGTAAGAGCACGTGAGAAATGTACGAATAGCAGGTGTGAGTTGGCAGTCGAGACACTCTGGATGGACTCGGTAAGGGCGGATAATAATGGGGGGGTCACCAGAATATCCGGCACGTGGGAGCGTATAGCTCCTGCCCCATATACTCCAGGAAAGCTAGGAACGTAGTCCGGATGAATTGAAATACGGCGCACTGGTCGTGCTGAAGTCAGCTGGAAGAGGATCCTTACCAGCTTGCTTGGATATGCTGAGACATACATGAATGTAAGGTCCTGAGTCCGAGGTCATCCTGACAGAACTGACTCTTGGTATCGCGTATCGAGGATTGATCGACGATCGAGATGAGATGTTAGAGATAGTCCCGATTTCTGCAGGATTAGATTCTGGGAATGCACCATGGAGAAACTGGGAAGTAGATAGAGTTTGATATGGGAGCGAGAAATAGATCATCGTTGACAGGTCCGAAGACCAGTTCGCTACACTAAATACAGGTTTTGCCTCCCCAAAGCCTAGCTACCATTCGTTCGTTCGCCCATCGCTTTGCCTTCTGAAGGAAGAAAATAGTTTAAATACAGGATGATTGTGATCATTAACGTCTTCCTCCACGCTCTCGCCTTCCCTTTTCATCCATTTCTCTGGAGCGTCAAAAAGCTATCGTCGTCATAATCATTCGTGAGAATCGTAGTATGTAGTAATTGATTGTATGTATGCGTGGTATCGTGAGTCGTGAATCGTGAGGATGCGAGATGCGATGACAGATGATGACGATCGAGTAATATGCCCCAAGTTACAAAAAAAAGTATCCCTTCCAAAAATGGGTAGTTAAACCCGTCCGAATGACCCTCCTCTTTCCAAGCCCGAAAATGAAACAGGAATATCCAATTTACATATGTCCAAACAAAGTGGATTTCTGCGAGCGTTGTGCTCGGTAATTGCTCTCGTCTTTCTTGCTTGCTTGCGCAGCGGGTGACTGATGAGCTGTAGCCGGCTCCCATTTCCCTATTCCGTCCCTGATTTCCGTACCGTCGCTGTGCCGTGATGATGCAAATATAAAATGAAAAGCAGATAAATGTCCAAAAATTCAACGCTGACGCTTCGCTGGCTTAATTGCTACGACAAATGAAATCACAAGTGTTGCATGAGCAACTGTCTTTTGTGTGTGTTCGATCGTGATCGAGGAGGCCGTGATTCATAACCGGAGAGATATGACTGTAGAGGTGTGTACGTGGTGCAGGTGAAGATTCAGCCTGCAGATGTACTGCAGTCCTTGTTCTGAGAATTGCAATCCGAGACAAGCTTGGCGAAGTTGCGGACAACTTCACTTGGTACCTGATCCCAGAGTAATGACCGTGTGTAGACTTCAGCCGCTGACTTCTTGCTGTTACTTCTCATAGCTGCCAATGTTTCCCCAAGGTTTCGTCGTCCTTGTGAAGTTGACCGCTGAGGCGGAGCTTGAAGGAAGTCCTGATTCGTGAGACCATTGTATTGTGCAGCAGACATGGAGAATAGTTGCTCATGATTTTGTTCCTCGGTAGGTTGAGTCAATGAATCGGCAATATCTCCAAGCGTCGATTGAGTGACACCGACCATTCCATTCAAAGAGGCCATTGGGGCAGTAGACCAAGAGTTGCCAGATGGGAGGGGAGCGATGGCCTCAGAGACACCAGAAGCAGTCTGCGAGACACCAGCATCCTTAAAGATGTCCTCGAGAAGAGTTGCAGAAGCAGCTCGGACGTCGTCGGACATTTGAGGAATGCTGGGAGATGAACCCTTAGAAGCGACAAAAGCACCGAAGAGGAGTAGCATCAACAAGAGACCTTGAGCAGCAGGCTTCTCAGGATCGCTGAGTAGGCTGTTCTCGATTTTCTTGACAGGTACCAAAGAGGAAGTCTCGACCTTGACCTCAGCCTCGGGAGGAGAGAAGTCGTTGAGGAACGAGATGTTGTCCCAAGCACCGTCCATAGTGAGGCTGTCGATGTCGGAGTAGTCGGCAGAGAAACCAGTGGAGCTGGGCATGGCAGCCATAGGAGTAACCTCGAGACGTTGGATGTGGTCGGTGAGAACGCTGACCTTCTTTCGAAGGTCACCGGTCTCAATGGTGTGGTTGCGTACCATTTCTTCCTTCTCAAGCTGCATGCTCTCGATGTACTGCTGGTACTGTTGTTCCTTGCGGGCCCACTCATCTAGTGCTAGCTTCGCTTCGGCCAAATCTTCCTCGAGGTCGTTGATTACTGCAGTGTAATGCTTCTTCTCGTCCTCAAGTCGTTCAGTGTGCTGTTTTTTCCTCTGGCGAGAATCAAGACTAGAATAATTAGTTAGCGGGCCGGTGATACCAAAATGGGAGGAAGACCAAAGTCCAAGGGAACGTACGCTGCTTGTCTGTTTCTCAACAGTCGCTTTTGTTGCTTGAGCTCCTTGATCTCTTGCTCATCGGTGGACTGAGCAATGAGTTGGTCGATGTTGTTTAGATTGCGTTCCGCGGGGATATCAAAACGAGCGTTCTTCTTGCGAATTCCATCACCTCTCCTCGTCATATCAGGATGCGAACGGAGAGTCGGGCTGTGTGGCCTCATTCGCTTTGGCATTGATCGGTGGTCCATGGCATCAGCTACCGACCATTCCTTCTGGGGTGAAGTTGGGATCGAGCCGTTGCTGGTATTGCCGGAGAACAGTGGTAGTTGTTGGTTTGTGGGGTTGGTGAATGGAGTCTGCATTGGCCTTTGGAACATTGGAGCGCTGACCTCGAAATCATTCGGTAACCCATCATGTCCTTGCATCGGTGTGCTCATTCCTGAGCCACTATTGATCGGCCAGCCATGGTTCTGGTGTCCATAATTTGAAGATTGAGATTCGACGCGCATGAAGGGGTTGTTGCTATGCTCGACAAAGGGATTGTTGGAAGCCATGGGCTGCATGTCGACATGCTGCCATTCGTCTGTCTTCGGTGAGAACAATGCTGATGATACTGCAAAGGATTCCCGCCGGCTGCCGTTGATGGGCGGTGACATCTCCAATCCTGAGTCGAGGCCGTTCTGGTCCAAAATGTTCTCATCCAAGATGCTACCTTCGTCCTCCTCGAAGTAGTTCCGTGTGTGAGTATCGACCGTCAGCTCTGATGGCCGATAGAAGTTGTGCATCGGGTACGCTGCCATGGTGTGAAAATTGGTGTTGGTGTTGTGGGAGGGGAAGCGAAAGCGAGGTTCGGATGGTCTGGTGAGGAGTTGGTTTGGTGTGGCGGTGAAGCGATCAATCGTCGACGATCACGACGATAAGTGATAAAATAGTAGAATAGTCACAAGGTGCAGAATCACTGAAGATGTTCGAGTGATGGTCGTGCAAACTGAGAGCAATGATGTCTTTTCCGGGCGAAGGAAGAAGACAAGCTGCGTTGGTGTAAAAGTACCGTGCGAGGTATGAGTGAGATCAGTCGCGATAGTGGAACGGGCCCTCATGGTTCTTATCCCATGAGCCTCTGCCTCCCGCACTGGCAGCTCCATCGGCTGTCCTCGTCCCACCCGAAGTAAGTCGTCAAGTGGTTTGGCGCAAATGGAGCAAATTATGTCTGCATGCCCCAACCTGGCTCGACCTCCCATGCGCCATGCGTCCAGAACAAGGAGAGGCCAGGGAGCAACGGGAAGCGTGGAAAAGCAAGGCGAGTTGCGGGTGCAAGCGAGAGCCTGGCTGCCGATGCAACAAATGTCTGGCAGCACGACCTAGAGTGACCCGACGAGAGGAGGGAGGCCTATTGCAGTGACAAGAGGGGAGGTTAGTGTAGACGGTGTCGATGCAGACAGTAGTGGGTTCTCCCAGTTCTCCCAGTTCTCCCACCTGGTGCGCCTGTGTGTGCCCATCCTCTCCCCCAGCGCAAGTTGGGCAGCAGTGGAGCTGCGATGTCTCCAGCCCATCGCATGCTGCTTGCAATGGCCACCGCCGATAGGTCGCCCAGATGCGGTCGCATGGCAGGTGTCCGGGGCCAAGTTTGTTTCCTCTGCGCGTCCTTGACTGTGACTGCTGATTGGGACTGTCGCGCTCTTGTGCTCCGTCTTCCCGCCAGAAAGAGTCATTGTCCTCATCAAGTGATAGGCTGGAAACCGTGCTGCTCGTAACAGGAGCGAACACCAATCGCTAGAACTGAGGCAATCCTCAATGTTCCTCCTCATCCTCGCCGGCACTGGCTCGGATATGCCTTCACGCTTCGGGGCCCTCTTGCAGAGGACCTCCTTATCACGCGTCGGCTGTTTACACCCCCCATCATAATATTTTGACAGAAGGCTCAGAAGTACCATTCTAGGTTTCGGATGATGGTTTCATTTGCGGCCCGGTCGTCGTGATCGGGCGTGATGAGAAATGGCAGAGGCACTGGATATGCCGTCAAGATATCCGAACCAACCCCCCCATATTATTCCTCCACTTGAAGCACTGCGGCCTCAAGGCCACGCGAGAGACCTTCTGTGATCGTGGATGGGCTCATCCTGTGGCATGATTGATCACTGTCCCAAACTGCCAGTGCCTCTCGTGCATGCTCACGTCTCTAGTGGATACCTAAACAATAACACAACGTGTGCCCAACGTCTTCAGGGCAGCTTCACGACTGGACAGCCATCAGTCGAAACGGAAGCATTCCACAGCTTCCAAACTCCCGAAAGCCCCTTTCAGCCCTGATCACACCGTCTCGATTCCTCGTCTCGTCTCCCACTTGCTGGAGACTGGCGGCGGGAGAATTTCGACAGGATTCCCTGGACGGGACTCGCTACATCCCTGGCTTCTTCACCTTATGAGGACGAGATATTTTCAGACGACCCAGCATGAAATAAATTTTCCGCACCAGGTTATTGCCTTTTGAGGAGTAAACATTGGGGCGCGCATAAAGGGATCGCTGGTCGCGATTGCGCGTATGACGGAATCAATTTGACAGAGTTCGTAAAATGATGCTGCTGAGAGGCTGGATTTGGAGGGGGGTTGAGAGCAAAACTGGGAGGATCCAGGTATCGAAGACGTTATCCAGGCATAGCAGGGGCATCCAGGAGCGGGTAACACTACCGAGGACTTCCAGAACCTCATGAAAGCAAAAGCATTGGCGGTGTGAACCTTGCAGAAGACTCATAATATCGTTGCAGTGGAGAACAATGAAGGATTTTCCAAGTCTTCCTTCTTGAGTGGCTGGGGACATGACAATCCCTTGGTCTGGCAGCAAGCCGGACGCTCAACTTCAAACACAGCCGCTGTGTATACAGAGCCCTACCATCAGTCTGTCGGCGGCTCTCTGGCGAACGACATCCTCAGGACTTCATTCACCGCCAGGCTCTGCTGTGAGTTACGAGAAGATTCGATCCTTCAGGACCATCTTCACGCTTGTTGAGATGCAAGCAAACAAAGAGTCTGGCCACGAATTCCACAATGCAATTGTCGGTCTGAATCGATCGTCTCGATGTTTCCTCGTTTGTATGACGCCGACCTCTGTCACGGCCAGCTATCGAATCGACATTCGATAGGAATTCTCCAGCAAACGACGTCGGCGGGTCGGATGCCAAAGTCCATATTGTCCCACCATATCTGAGATCGAAATGCGTGTTGCAGAGCTCCCGCCGGATATGTGCATTCCATGCAACGCTCTCTGCGTCACACTTTACCTTTTTCTCTGTCCCTGAAAGTTCTCCGGGAAAATCTGTCTCTCCGAAGCCCTCCTTCGTATAGTTTTGCTTTTTCGGGAGTGGGGAGCGGTGAAGAAATCCTAAATGGGTTATTCCTGGACTTCTCATTATAAGATAATCCAAATATGGATTTGTGGCGGTGACGCCATGTTCCTGCCACGGCTTCTCCAATGGATTCTATGTTGCAGAAATCTCTGAAACATATGCATTTCTTTCAGCAGCTGTGACGTATGAAAAGGAACACGCGTGGTCATTTCGTCATGAAGCTTCAACCCGAGGTAGGGCTTGAGAAAAGTCAGGAACCGAACCCTCCTAATGACCAAGAGCTTGAGGAACATCTGATAGAGCATGGAATTGCCTGTGAGATTGAACTGTTTACTTGTTTCTTTCGAGGTTCTCTTGATGCGACTGGTGGTCCTTGCGTCGTTCGTGGTTGTGGGACGAAGGGAGCGCCTTGTCAAGGTCAACCTCGCTCACTTCACAGGCTCCTTCTCCAAGAATTCCCGAAGGTCTCACCATCCCAATTGTTGAGAAGGTGTCCGTCTCAAGATTCCCTTTCATCGATCCGATCGACATGAAGATATCGGATTGAGCCCCCACCAGCTCTCAATATTCCCTCAGTTCGCTCCACGGACATTCCCAATTCTAGACGGTCGAGATCTCCTTCTGATATTCCCGCTGAGATCCTAAGTGAACATCATCGCCAAGTAATCTTCTTCATCCAAACAAGTTGAAAAACGCCACTTGCGTAATCCAATTGATGGGAGATCGGTGACGACCTCTTCACTGTGAGCGGTCTGGCGGGCCATGTTCGGAATGAGAGACCGAGTGAGGTTGGGCATTTACGTGGCGCTGAGCCGCAATGGACGTCAAAAATCTGATCGCAAGTCGCGCGTTCCAGAATGAAAGTATGAGTCGCGTGAAGAGCGCAAATTCTTGTTTAGTTGTAGCGTTCTTGAGGAAGTTGAGTCCTCGTCTTATAAACATTCCCCTAAGCGAGCTGAACGCTCATTCCACGGGCATCTCATCTTTAAAATGACTTCATCTTTCAAGCAAAATCGCACATTGAAGCAAGGGATTCAATAAATCACATTTGTGATGCTTTCAACTCATTATTACACTTTTGTCGTTAAAAATTAAAATGCAGAGAACTGCCTGTCCGTTCATACCACCCATCTCAATCGTCCGAACATAAAATCCGGGCATGAATAGTGGCCTGAGTTACATCTCTTCAAGCAGCTAATCTCAAAGACAAATGTGAACTATAGTGAAGAGTTCTTATAACTTCATATCTTCGACCATCTCGTTTGTCTCTCCGCGTTTTCCCGAGTTCTCAAGCCATCAATGCCCCCATCCAAAATACCACCATGATTCATCCTCTAGCACGTTTTATACATTGATCTTCATACCAAGAATCAAAGTTTACGCGTACATTCGCCACTCTGAGCCCATACACCAAGCTTCTAACTCTACTTGATGATTTGACTCCGCCCCCACTATCTCTCTTCAATTCGGAACCAATTCCCTCCCAGTCCTGCAAAGCATCTTGAACTCCTGATCCTCAAAGCCAATACCGACAATCATGCCGATCTCCCTAAATTTACTCGTCCAGAGATGTCCAATTCACCTTTCGAAACTTTGATCTTCCAATTCCACTCCACTCCCACTCAGCGGACATTCTCCGCCGCGCCTCCCGTCCAATCCCCCCTTACCCCCATAGCCAGTCCATGATCACGAGGCTCGAAGAACTCCCAGAACGAACCAAAGATATGTACATATACTTCATGTACCTCTCTGCAGGCTCGCACTTCCCGAATACCAACCAAAGACAACTCATACCTACGCATAAAGTAGCATGTACATCTGCACTGCACCCCCCGTAAACTCTCCGCCTCCAGACAACTCGCCCTACCATGTCCAATCCCATCTTCAGCTTCAGAGAACCCCCTGGATTGCGACCCAACCTGACTTCGAGATGAAAGAGGACATAAATCGCAGTAGCATCGCAGATGCACCCAAGCTTAACCCACAGCGCGGAGTCGAAAGTCCTGCCACTCTTTCGAAGCTGATATTCTCTCCTGACTCTCTCCTACACCGTACTATACCATTCGCTTGAGACACATCGAGGCAGAGATCTTCCCTCCCCCAAAATGTTCTCGTCTTTGAATTCTTTGCTCGAAGTAAAGGCAGCAACAGTTTCGAATCCCCAAGCGCTACTCATCGTGGGGGCACATCTTCAGCGATGAAAATCAGATGTATCAGTCCTTCATGCAGACCTGCATATTTACAGAAATGTATGTATGTCTCGGCTTCCCTCGCAGCGCTTCTGTGCATGTTTCTCAAGACCCCTCTTTTGAATGCCCTCTTTCTCGAAAACCAACATCAAGTCTCCCAGTCCTGTCTCATTCCCACACCTCCACTCCATCTGTCATAAAAGATAAGATCGGAATCTCTACCAGATTCAGAACTTGCTGCATCCAAAGCACCCCACACAACAATTCAACACCTCTCAAAATTTCCTAGGTCACTAAATCCTACATGCGTGCAGTACCGAGCCCACGGTTCCCACGCAAACGCCTCCGAGACCGGCACATAAGATAAAAGAAAAATATCTCCACTCATAACAGTTCATAATCAACATGCAGAACCCGATTTCAATTGATGAGTGAAAACAGCACGTCCTCGCTTTCCATGCAGAAGTCAGACCTGCATGTATATACACAAAGTCGAGGTCACGCGCATATGAAGGTGAAGAAAAGATTCTAAGATTGGAGGTCAGACATGGCACTTTGAGACGTACTGAGACAGGAGTGCAATAATGTTTCTTGATTATTATTTTTTTTCTTCTTCTGCTTCTTCCTGATTCTTCCTATTCTTTACATAACGCGAACAGGCGCGAGGCTGTATGAGAGCTGAGCTCCAGACGCCGAAGGCTTTTGAGGTCCATGGGTATCGTTCTATTTTCGTTCGCCATATACCATGGTATGCCCTCCAATGCAAACCCAAACTCCTTGCCAATGCCATGCAAAACTGAATAAATCATCGCTGAGAAAGGAAAATGTATGGTCGTGAAGATCTCAATGCGAGCTTTCCGAGGAGCGGCTAGCAGGCGCTGAGACGATTAGTAACAATGCAAGCAGGAATCACGACAATTGAACGTAATCCTGCTGCATGGGAATATCCGAGTCGATATCGCCGTCATAGTCTCCGAAGAATTCCTCGAGGTCATCGGAATCGACATCGTCATCATCAATCTCTTCTCCCTCCTCGTCACTTGAGATATCACTGTTCTCGTCTTCTCCTGATAGTTCGCTGCGGAGGATGTTGGTACGCATGACGCTAGCCTTGTGCCGATGAAGCAATTTGCATCCCTTGGTAGGACAGGTTCCGGTATTGCTGAAGTCAGGGCACTCATTAACATGACGCTCCGTGCAGTCCGTCCCCTTTTCGCAATAGCCATAGGTGCCGAAGTCTCGACAGACAAGCGCAGTTGGTGAGACCCGAACATGAACGTATCGACAATTCGGGTTCGAGCAATTTCCTTTGGTAAAATGCAGGCAAGCAGGAGTTCTCTGTGGGGTCAATTCATGTGATAGGTCACACGCATCTCCACTTGGACATGAACCCTTGTGAAGAAATTCTTTGCATACAGCGACCTTTGAAGGATCATGAATAAACCGGCAGCTCGGTCCTTTGTGGCATGAACCTAGAAAAAGTGAAGTGTTAGCTGAAACCCAGGTCGCTCCTCCACGTTTGAGGCGTAGTCAGTGGATGCTCATAGGAAAGGGAATACCCGTAGTTGAAAATGTCTGGCATGGTTGTTGAATTTTTTGGAAACCCGCCTTCCTCCTATTGTTGAATGTGTTAGCGCTCGAGCAGTATGGGTGACTCCTTGTGTGACCGAATGTTGGTGTTCCGTACCGATGTGCCTTGATGATGCCTGCGCGGTACAAGTTGCCGTTCTTGCTTCGAAAGAACCGAACGCCGTGAACTACTTTTGTCTTCGGGGTAGCTTTTGCAGCATTCGCATCGCCTAGATACTGTAAGCCCATGGTTGATTCTTTGGTATCACCAACTGCTTTGCTGGCCGTTGAATGTGAGCTCTCACCAGGAACCTTCATCAGCTTGCTTCCGTCCTTGGTTACAAGAAAGCGAATTCCATCCAATTCGATCTCGTGTGGTTTGCCTCCGTTGGTCGACTGAGGCGTAGAAGAGTTATAGGCATTGATTGCCGGCCGCTGAAAATGCTTCATGAATCTCATCTTCTCACGTCCATCCTTTTGTTTCAATTTTTGTTGACGGGACTGTTCCATGTCCTTTGCGCGTTGCTGGCTTTCTTTCTCAAATACTGCTGTATTGATAAGCTGTAGATGACGATCATTCTTCGTAACCCAAGCAGAAACCGTGGTTGAGGGCTCGGCGCTGAGCTTCGTATTCTCCTCATTAGATCCACCATCTGTTGTAGTAAGGGACGTAGAGGAGTTGTTTCCGTTCAGAACCAAGGTACGATTGCGATGAACTTGAGTCGCTCTGCCACCTCGCCCAAATCCTCGCGCACTGTAGCCTCCGCGACCTGACTGCCATGCTGCGCTCGACTGTTGGTATCCTTCGAAGGGATCAGCCCCGGAATCAGAGGGTCGGACAAGTGGTTACATACCGCCGTAGCTACTGGATCGAGCTGGTTGATATCGTACTGGCTGATCAGGTACGTGCCCATTCTTTTGCCGATTGATCTTGCCTGGAGGTGGGAGGTCAGTTGAGTGCGAGCAAACAGATCGGTGTGTGGCGAACTTACCAGCGAGCTGACTGATCTTGTCGAGGATCTGCTGGTCCTCAGAAGACATGCTTGCTGTTTTCCTGTTTGTTAGTAACGCGTTTACTTGTGTTCTCTAAGTATGCAGAAGAAGTGTCGTTGTGTGACAGAAGTTGTGGTTGGGAAAAACGAAGGCGCGTGGGAGAAAAATGGTTGCATGTTGCGTTCAGAAATAGAAAGCTCCACTAGCGCGCTTTCGCCAAAGCGACTTCCCGCAGCCATCTCGACATCCTTGTATCCATTCCAAGAGCTTTCCTCAGCCGACAATCGACAACAAAGAACGCAATCACGTCGCCCTTTGCAAAACAATCCGTTCACGACGGTTTTCTACTGATGGAGGTTCTGCGATAATACTGGATACTCCATACCATGGCGGACGCTCATATCAAGCCGGATCCGGAGGTAGCAGGCGCATCGCCTGGTGCCTTCAGCGAAGAAGATATCTACGAAGATGCGGGCGACCTCGAATTCAACGAAGATCCTGCCTTCAAGTCACTCTATCTCGCAAAGGTCCCTAGATATATGTGGGAAGCTTGGTCTAAACTCGACGACGATGCTGAGATTCCTATTGGCACCATCAGAGTAACCCAAGAAGCAGGTCCCGATGGTCAGAAGAGGGTATGGAAGATGTCCCCGCGCTGTGTGGATATCAGTTCTGTACTAACACGATCGCAGGAGAAGCTTCACATGTTGCTCAATTCCGACATCGCGGCTCATCAACCTATCCCAAAGGAATACATGTTGGATATTACGGAGGAAAAAGTGAAGAATACGTTCGCATTCACAGAAAAGGATCTGCCAGGCTTCAAGTCGAAATCAAGGCAAACCTTCGATCTTGCAACCGCGAACATGCCGGCCAGGCTCACTCGGCCTAAGAATGAGAAACCACTGGCTAAGGAGCCTTATGACCCGAATAAGAGATTCCAGCCCTATTTCCGCAAGGCTATTCCAAGTTGGTAGCATGTCACGAAGTTGAGAACAATGCTGACCCAATTCTTAGAGCGAACCGCTATAGCTGGTAAGGTTGCCCACGAGGTTAATTGCATAGCCGTCATCAACCAGGAATCCGAACGTATTCTTGGACAACGAACACTAGATGCCATGAAGCCCAAGAGATTCACAAAGTTCTTGAACGAGGATCTGTCTGCTCTTAGTTCAGGCTTCATCCAACCTGGTACCATTCACGCACAGAATACCTTCACCGACTTCATTGTATGTATTCTGGTTTGGTTTTCAGGAATTGTGTCTAATACTTTGCAGAAAACCAAGAACCCCTCATCGGGCCCACGTCCACAGCTTACAAAGACTGCTCGTATGCCCGAAAACGAGCTTATGGATCGTATTTTCGGCTGCTTCAGGCGTTACAACTACTGGTCGATGAAAGCCTTACGTGCCGAGCTACAACAGCCTGAGGCCTATCTAAGGGAGGTACTGGAGAGAGTTGCGGTGCTGGCCAAGAGTGGACGATTTGCAACACAATGGTCCCTCAAACAAGAATACAAGGCCAAAAATTACGAAGGCATGGACGATGCTGTTGCACCTATGGCCGAAGGCGCAGGGGCTGAGGAGAGCGACATGGCCGACGAGGAAGACGGAGACGATGATGAAGACGTCAAGTTCGAGGATGTGGCATAAGATGTCTTGGTCAGGAATGCGTGCATCGGTGGCGTTGGTAGGATATGGTCTGGGACGGGGAGATTTTGAAGCATTTCTAGGAGTTCTGCGCATCTGAAGGCAGCTGCGGCGAGGTCTTCGTCTTCACTTTCGGCATCAAGATACGAAAGCACTCACGCATGGTTTTTTACGGCATAAAAAATCAAGACCTTACAATGAGTATTGAAACTCTCGATTTGTTGAACTCTGATCTACTGATTGGGGCGTTATTTTTTCTAGGTTCACACGATTTGCAAGTGCAAGAGTACCAACGGAACGCTTCTTCTGACAATTGATGTGGAGCAGCAAAGCCATCTGCTATCACATTACTTTGCGTTCCAAGATTGAAGATTAGGGCTCTCTGACGTCGTGGTCCTTGGAATTTAGTGACCTCGGGGATTCGTTTCACCCTTTACATTTCATTTCCGCACTTCTTGCAGAGTTGTGCTGGCAGCGGTTTCAATCTCCCAACCTTGCTTGACTTTGTCACGGGTTGGGTTGGGCTAAGATCCCATGTTCAGTACCTGCTGAGAGATTGTGGGTTTAGAAAGTCAAGGCCAGGGCTAGGGAATTGAGAACGCCGATTGCAAGGACACGCCAAATGTCCGTAATTTGTGAAGGAGACCAGTCTCTCTTGACTTTTGTCAAGACATTCATGATGAGCAGAAGTGAAGCGCCCGAATAAAAATGCGGTTCATCTTTCAAGCTGAGGACGGGCGAAAAGCCTGCAAAAAGGAAGGGGGCTTGACCCGGATAACACCCAAAGCATGGAATCTACCACTGATATATCAAGCCTGAAGGAACTCATCAAATTTGATGAATGAAAAGTGCTTAAATCTACATTTTTCATTGCTGTAATATTCGCCGAGTGGCTCAGGTTGAGCCTCTAGGTGTGAAGGAGAAGCAATCGCTAAGTTCAAAAGCTGATGCCGGTTTACCCGTACCCGGTGGGCCGTCCAACTCATCATCTGATAAATAGCAGCCACAGAAAGTACTGCTGTGAGCGAAGACGCTACAGGTACCACAGCTATGGCGTAGCGAACGATCCTCTCCCCCACCTCCCTCAACCCATTCACGAACACACCTCTCTATCTCCTCCCTACTTCCTTTCGTCCCCCAGCTAGGGTATGTAACCCTAGCAACTCTTGTAAAATCCCACACTCTACAGCCTCTAAGATCCAGCATCGTCAAGCCTTTCGCCCGTTTTCCGTCTCCTAACTCATCCCCCAATCGAGCAGCATCAGAGACTAACCTCCTTATCCGCCTAGTAGTCACCCACATGCAGTGGCTCAAATCAACGTCCTCAAGCTCCTTCAGTGTACAAAGCCAGTAGAATATCTCATCAGGGAAAATTCTCATAGAACAGCTGAACCGTTTTCTAGGCCAGGCGACGTCCGAGGAGAAGGTGTTGATTGGACCGTCACACTTGTCTGGTGTGAACTTGAGGAACATGGGAAGAGACTCGGGTGAAGAGATTGATGGGAAGGAGTGCCCTTCGGTGCATGGCCAGTGTGGTGGGCGGGACCAGGGATGAGAAGGATCTGGGAAGGCGAGGAAGCGAGTCACGAACTCGCGTGGTTCGAAGAGGTCCTTTCGGCTGAAGACTTTACTTTCAGGTAAGGCGATGTTGTCATCTGCCAACTGGATGCGAGAGAGGTTAACCTTTCTAGAGAGTTGTCAGTATATACACGCGGCGAAAAAAAGTTAAGAGAAATGCAACGTACTTCAATTCCCTACACGCAGCAAGTACATGACAGAGCGCACCAATCGGAATGTCTCTCTGGCATTCAAATCTTTTGAGGAGCGGACTGGGTGGTGGATGGGAGCTCGTGTGACACTCTGTCATTCCCAACTCTTTCAATGTCTTCCAACTAGCAAGCGATCGCTGTTTCCGCCAGATTCCTTTTCGCCAAGAACCAGAAGGGCTTGAAGACTTGGGTGATCGAGTAAGAGCTCCATTATCCTCTGTGACATAGTACATGTCTTCATTGCGGTATTTGAACTCTCTCCAGCTAGCACAAGGCGAGTAATTTCTGGGGGAGTCTTTAGTTGTGTCGCAAGGCTGTAGTGGGATATTGCTGAGGTCGAGTGAACGCACTAGGAGTGCGTATTGCGGGTTGTGGGAAACCACGTGCACGAACTGATTGTTGTTAGAAAGGCTTCAGAGAAAGAAATGTGAGCGAGAATAGAGTTAGTGCTTACCTGAGCGAATCGATAAGTGGAAGCAAAAATTGGTTCATCGTGGAGATGAAAGGTAGCTATTTCAGCAAACCTCGAGTTTGTCAATGTCAAGCTGTAGATAGCTTGCTGAAGAAGATACCCGAAAATAATCTCTAGTATCTCGTTCGGCATCACAGCCAGCGAGTTCGGAGGCAATGATATCAAACTTCTGCGGGAAACATACTCGTCTGATGAAGAGTCCTGCATCGTACTTGACTCGAAATTTGCAACATGGTCTACATCGCTTGGCATGATATTTTCCATGGCTGGTTTCCAAAAACCGAGTACCCAGTTCAGAGAGAATCGGTGGGATCTCTCTGCACCGTGCGGAGGATGGGTGACCTTCTTGCGTTTTCTGAACATGATGTCTATTAGCGAGACTTCCTGGAATCTAAGACGTTGTCAAGCGAAGCTCCAAAGGTTCAGATATCAGGAAAATAATTTAACTGATGGGAAACACTGAGCACAACGGGTGTCACAACTTAGTAAATACGGTGACGTTTCAGCCCTAGGCTGAAAAGAGATAGGATCATATGGACTGCTTCAGAGAATTCGAGGTAGACAACGTTAACGAACTGACCGTTTCTGTTTGTAAGAACAAAGAACCGAACTTGGAGGTTGATGCCCGTGCGGAAAAAGATAAGAAACAAACGTAGCCTTTTAAATAAGGTAGGAGCAGGAGGAAATTCTTGATAACTTGGAAAATGGGGTAGCTGAATATATAAACACTGGGAGCTGAGCTAAGTTACTGCTTCGCTATAAAATCCTTGAAGAACGCATAGCTTTAGACCAGTTTCGGTAGCTCTCATCCGAGATGAAGGCTGTGCAACCTTCCGCTGTCTTCACCTCCCGAGAGGGAGTTTTGTATGTACCGAGGCGCCTTTCTGCTAGTGAGCGGGACGGCGACTGCAAAATATCGGTAGCTAAAGAGGCAAAGTCAAACTCTGGGACCGATCCTGCACAGCCACGCTGCCGTCCGAAGAATAGCCAAGAGATCACTTCTCAAGACTTTGACTTCCATCCCCTATCTTGACACCTCGGTCTCGCGCCGCATCTATCAAAATACCATAATTTGAAGAAGAGGAACAGGGGCCTAATATTTAGCCTTCCTTCACGGTGAGGCGAGTGTAGAGCCCATTTCCTACAGACGTCTTTCGACGAAACTCGTCTTCACATCCACTCTGGAGCCCAGCCAGCATTTGTCGAAGCTTCTAGTGATTGTGGGGTTGAGTCTTCGGCCGACGACCACTCCGAGAGAAAGAAGGATTCGATGCCGGACGAACCGTTAACTCAGATTTGGTACAGGCTAGACCAGCGCGCAATCGGTAAAGTGAAGTGGGCAAGGCCTGCTTCCGACAGGTACAGCCTCAGATGCCAACCATGGTACCAAACGGCCGGAGACATTCTGAAGGCACATGAATAGGGGAAGTGGTCCTCCTTGGAGTCGAGGCTGTCCACGCGTTGAAGTCCGTCTATCAAGCAGTGTCATGCGGTTTCAAAGTTGGAAACCGCAATAGCCTTTCTAGAGAATGTCATCAAGCTTTCGTTCACCAGTATCCAGATGTCTTCAAATAAAGCATGATATCCAACCCAAAGAGGACATCGTCAGTCGTCAGCTTCTCCACTCGGAATTCACTCAGCGTCGCAGTTCAAAGAGCATGTATCAAGAAAGCAAACATCTCCAGATCTGAGTGTGATGGCCATTTGGCTTTCACTAGTCAAAGAAATCGTTGAGGTAGTGGAGACTCTTGCAAAGAGAAAACATTAGACTGATACAATTACTCTAATCTATTAAATAACAACCGTAGATTGCAAAAATTGATGAATGAGTTTACACGATGTATAATTGTATGAGATCTGTAAGAATATTAGAAAAGCTGTGATACGGAAGAAGATTTTGGGGACGTGTAGTCCTGTCGAATGCACAGACATTACAGGGGGCTCAGAAGCGAGCGCTAGCATGGCAGCCTAAACTCCGACGAAGCTCCCCCGCCATACTTCAGCCTCATCAACACAAGCTCTTCGAAGTCGACCCCGGAACTGTTCGATGCGCAAAACGAGGTCTTGATTCAACATGGCTTCGCTAAAGATCAAGGCAGCTCTACAGCAGATCGCAGGATCTGTAGATAAACAACAAGGTTACGAAGCCCTCCTCAAGGAAACCCCTTCGCTGTCCAGTCCCGAAACCCTCATTCAAGACCTGACTGCCATCCTCGATGCCATATTCGCGGAGTCTCTCGGAATCGTAGCCACTCGATCACTCGCCGCATCCTTCGTCGATACCCTGAAACAAGTCCCAATCAACGATGCCAAAATCGAAGTTGGAGAACACGCCCTCACCATCTTCCAAACCCAAGCCTCCTCTTTCGAAGAACAAAATGCGCAAATCCGCGAGCTTATGGCTACTGCCCACGAAGATGACGAAGATTTCCTTGCCGCTGCCAAAGTCCTAGCAGGCATCCCACTCGAATCGTCGCAGAGAAAGGTCACAAACGATGATAAGGTCCGCTTCTGGATTCGCATTACAAGAAACTATTTGGAGGTTGATGATACTACACTGGCGGAGCAATATCTGAACAAGGCAAAGAATGTCATCTACACGGTATCTGATCGCGAGATGAATCTGCATTTCAGTCTCTGCCAGGCACGAATTCAAGATGCTCGACGCAATTTCCTGGCTGCGGCGCAAGGATACCAAGATATCAGTTTCATGCCAGTCATTGCAGAGGAAGAGAGACTTCATACGTTGAGCATGGCTATCAAGTGCGCCGTTCTTGCACCTGCTGGTCCTGCTCGGAGTCGTGCTTTGGGACGTCTGTACAAGGATGAGAGAGCCAACACATTACCAGAGTACAGCATATTGGAGAAGATGTTCTTGGATCGCCTGTTAAGTCCAGAGGAAGTCGCCAAGTTCGCTGAAGGTCTAGCTACACACCAGCTTGCGAGGACCTCAGATGGAAGTACAGTCTTAGCAAAGGCTGTGGTTGAGCATAATCTGAGAGGCGCTTCTAGGTTATACAACAACATTAGCTTTGATGCTCTAGGATCCTTACTTGGGCTAGATGGAGACAAGGCAGAGGAGACGACAGCTCGCATGATTGAACAAGGGCGTTTGGTGGGTAGGATTGACCAGATCGAGAGAGTAATTTGGTTCGAGGGTGGTGAAGCTACAGGGGAGAAAGGCAGTGGCAGAGCAGAGAATGTGGTTGGGAAACAGTTGAGACGCTGGGATTCCAACGTTCAGGGGCTTGCTGAGGAAGTGGAGAAGGTCACCTCTGAACTGCAGCTCGTCTATCCTGTGAGCAACATCTTTGCACGACCCTAATACCTTTACCATTTGCTGATCTTTCCTACACAGGATTTCGTTGCGGCAAATTTGGTTGTTTGAAGCAGCTACCGATGATGACATAAAACGGCGTTCAGAAGGATAATGCATGGGCATGAGGAGCTTTTAGTGGCATACTGCAATGGCGTTACGAGAACATGAGACCAAGATGTCCAAAGATGGCAAATAGAAGCACATTTAACACACTCCCAATATTACCTCTCCCTAATCCTCCATGATTTGTTGGTTGGGTCTGGTTGGTCTGATTATTCGCTTTCAACATCTCGAGCATTCTCTCCGCGATTCGGCCGCCAACCAAATCATATCCCTTAGGCGTCCAGTGTATACCATCATCCCAATATGAACTCCTCTCCGCTGCAGTCATATTCCAATATGGTACAGAGTCGTGCAAATTAAAAGTATAGCTGCCCTTCATCAGTCTTGTCTCTCATCTCGGCCCCTCTTCTACACCATTCTCCATGCTCGGAAGGAAGCAAACTTACAAATTGCTAGCAACATGGTTTATTATATTACTATTGAGCGCCAAAGTCTTCACATCGGTCTCATTGCCACAATCTCCACACTCAGGGACGGTCAAAGCTAGGACCTTGGTGTGGTTGGTTAGCGCGATGTTCCACACTTTCTGGATGGAAGTGAAGATATTATCCACAGTGCGATTCCAGTGTAGATCGTTCGTTCCGCCTAGGATGATCGCGTAGTCGTAGCCTGGAGTGTTTTCATCTGATACATTGTCAGAGTTGTTACTCGCAATAATAGAGTTGAGAGTGTGAGTTCAATCCCTGAACCAAGAACAGATTTTATAATCCTGAAGAATGGTCGGTCGAGATTGGATGGATACAAATAAGGTAAAGACGCGTAAACAAGACAAATATCCACTCACATAGTTTCTCAATTCGAGGTAGGAATCCTGGACACACGAAAGCCGGGCATTCAGTTTGGTCTCCTAGGAATCCCTGAACATCTGTACTAATGTTCAATTGAGGATATGCTGCCTTCAATGATGTCTCCAGAGCACCGGCATACGCATGTAATGTCGGATATGTTGATGCGGAATATCCTGCTGTGAGGCTGTCTCCAAAGCAAAGGATCCGAAGGGATTTGGCGAGCATTTCGGCGACATGCTCAATTCGAATCCCTCCCAGATTTCCTCCAGATCCACAACAATATGTACAACAAATGGTCCAATGTCCGTCACACCATCGTCATCATATCCCACAAGGCTGCATCGTGATTGTTGGTGGGGAAGTGAGACATCTTTGACTCGTGCACAGAACATCAGCCTCGTTGCAAGGATCCGTTGCTCTGTTAACGCGTCTAGGCTAAACAAATCCATTTTCCACCGGCAAATTCGCAGCTTCACCCACGCGATAACTCCACCAAACGACGTGCAATTGTGTCTTTGTTATTTAATCCTCGAATCCGATCATGAAACTACAGATATCGACGCGGTAATCCATCATCAACGACTTTTCGCAACAATTGTTATCCTCCGAACCCCTCCCTTCGAACCATGACCACAGCATCACCAACCCCAATGGGCTCCTCCCATTTCGCATCGCTTTCGAGACGTCCTCCTTCACGACAGACGTATAAACAATACCCGACGAGACCGCAGTTGCAAAGATCGGATTCGGTGCCTGTGGTGGCGCATGCACGGACGTATTCGTTGAATGATAGCTCGGATGACGAGATTGCTATACCGGTTATGAAGTTCTCTGCTGCAACCAATGCGTTGCTCAATGATGCAGCACTCACTGGCGAACCGTCACCGATCAAGACGAGGAAAACATCGCCGATTGTGGACGAGTATGCGAAGTTTCATTTCAGGGCGGGAAGCGCGGATTCTATACAGGACAGACTTTCTCCAATTACCAACAACAAAGTACACAGTCCATATCCTCGGCGTGTTGTAAGACTTAGTGGGACGCCCTCGACATTGCGACGAAGTGTATCGGTTTCGAGTGCTGTGAAGAGAAGGAATGAGAGGTCTGCTGAGAAATTGGAGAGTCCATTGAGTCTCAGCACTCCTGCTCCAGAGCCGAAGATGACAGAAAAGCCCAATTCTGGCAACTATGGAACATCGTTCGGTTCGTCGAGAATGTCTACCAGATCGGGCTCAGCTCCACGAGATGAAGAGGCGGAGCTCGATACACAAGCATACCCGTCAACAGTAGCAAGAACAAACTTCGCTACGAGCCAAGGGAGCGTATCGAGGTACGCGCCATCAACAATTGGCCGAACGCGATATGGAGAGGATGCAGCTCCTCAAGGGTCTATACGAATCAGGAGGGTAGAGAAGGTGACAGGAGCATTCTTGAAAGGTCCTGCTCGGAGAGGCAGGAGGCGGGTATCGGACGAAGAGAGGAGTCCTATTGACGAAAATGGACAAGTATTGGATTCTGCCCCCTCAAGTCAGGAGCCACAGAGTCAGGAATCTCAAGCTCCCGAATCGCAGAGCCAGGATCCACAGAGTCAGGGCTCGAGCTTTGGGCGCAGCTCATACCATCCTTCAACATATAGAGACTTTGCTTCTGGCAGCCCTGGTCCTATCAGCTCAAAAGATGTTCTACACTCGGTTCTGCGATCAAACTCCCCACCACCTCCGACACTGAGCAGTTCTCGAGGCTCCGCATCTGCAAAGTCAGAAGCTCCACCGGCTCAGCCCGCCCAACCGGTTTTCAAGATTCCAGCACCTCGTCCGGACCTTCCTTCGGCACACGACCAGGAAAATGAAGCACCTCCTACTTTCAAACGAAACAAGCAGCCATTGATTCGTCTTGACAAGATAGAAAAAGTTCCGGCTCGACCTCAAAGTATGGATATGGATGCTCTGGTAGCTTCAGAACGAAAACCTCTAGCTTTGAGGAGTCAAAATACACCTCGAAGACCGGCACCACCTCCACCAAAAATGTCCATTCTCGATGCCGCGACAAGTACAGCTGGAGCGGCTGCAACTTCTGGAGCCAGTTCGAAGAGAAACAAGTTGAAAGTGAATGGCAAGGTCTTTACACGATTGGACTGTATTGGACGCGGAGGAAGTTCAAGGGTGTATCGTGTTATGGCTGAAAATTCCAGATTCTTTGCTTTGAAGAAGGTCAATCTGGAAGATGCGGATGAGAACGCCGTGAGAGGCTTCAAAGGAGAAATTGATCTGCTGAAGAAGCTGGAAGGGGTCGATAGAGTCATTCGGCTTTATGATTACGAATTGAACGAGGACAAAGGCACTTTGACTGTGGTAAGTAACTCAGATATGGAAGTTGTGGCAGGCACTGATTTGTATAGCTCATGGAAATGGGAGAATTGGATATGAACAAGATTTTGGAGATGCGACTAAAGTCGGATAACTCCAAATTCGATCCGAGTTTCGTCCGACATTATTGGAAGGAAATGCTTGAATGTCTAGAAGCGGTTCATGAACACGATGTCGTTCATTCGGATCTGAAGCCTCACAACTTCGTTCTCGTCCAAGGTCGACTGAAGTTGATCGATTTTGGAATTGCCAATGCAATCCAGACGGACGAGACTGTCAATGTTCATCGAGAAACACAGATCGGCACACCGAATTATATGTCGCCTGAGTCGCTGATGGATCAGAACGCAAAGCCGGATGCAAGAGGCCGGATACCCAACGAACCAAAGCTCATGAAACTTGGGAAGCCCAGCGATATCTGGAGTTTGGGCTGCATTCTGTACCAGATGGTTTATGGCCGTGCGCCATTTGCGCATATCCAGAACCCGATGCAACGATGCCAAGCGATCATCAACTTTAATTACTCTATCGAGTATCCTTCTACTGGTGTCGGGTCTGTTCCTGTTCCGGCAGCTCTCATCAAGACGATGAAGAATTGTTTGAACAGAGATCAGTCTCAACGCCCTACTGCTACGAAACTTCTCCAAGACAGTGATCCATTCCTGAATCCGGTAGAGTATGACGACGCTGCACTGCCAATTACGGAGGAGCTGTTGGGCAGAATCCTTTTCAATGTCGCAGCAAAGATGAAGGACCGACCCGCTACTGAAGCAGAGCTGCTGAAAATCTGGCCAGCAGGATACTTCGAGCGGTTGAGGCAGAACATGGCGGCGGGGAAATCACTTTAGGAGCAGTGTGTACTAGTGTGTTTGATTATTGTATATGTCAACTTGTTGGATAGGAAGTTTTATGGAGCGACGCGTTTCAAGAGAAGGAGGGGAGGTTTTTGCACGTCACATTCTGTAGTTAGCGTGTTGGCATGGCGTTCAAGGAATGCCACGGGCATGGATATACCATCTTTAAAAGCGTTCTTACTTTCTGAGGAGGCACGGGAGATAGAAAAGGCCTCTCAATTCAATTGATGAATAATTTCGCTATTGAGTATGCTTGTTTGACTCTGTTTTGTGTTTTGTCTAAACTAAGTGTGTTTACTACGTTCTAGTCCTTGAATGACGAAGCTACTTGATCACCTAAAATATCGTGAGTAAGTCTCCTAATTCCCAGCATAACGTGTACCAGCTAAAAAAGCAATCGGTCCACAGGAATCAAATCCAAGGATACCTCGAACCTCGATACGTCTGCCCGTCTTCGGTCGACATCAAGGCCGGCTGATTCGAGCGGCAGATCTTTGTCGCGAAAAAGAATTAGTACCAAACCACCACCAACAAGTAGAGAAGGCAAAAAAGACTCACTACTGCTCTTCCACCACTTCTCATTCATGTTATCCTTCATCGGCTCACAAATCCTCTTCTTATCACTGGCCCACTACGAAAAGTACGGCTTCCAATACCCCTTCGCAACAGTCCACAACATATGTCCGTTGCTCTTCCCAAGCTTAACATTCCAAATAACCCCAGACCAAGCATGACCCATCTCCTTCGTGAACAAATCCCTATCCTGCTCATGCTCCTTCATCAATCTGAAGCTCCACTCCTGACTATCCAACTCACCACTATGGCCAAGCGTAATCTTCAACACTTCTCGATCGCTCAAACACACCAGATACAAAACTCGAGGTTGGCTCTTGGGATCTTCAAGAGCCTTACAATCTCCAATATTCTTCCAACTTCGTCTCCTACTCATCGCATCAGAAACACTCATATAATCCAGCTCAATCGCCAACTTCCTGATCTCCCCCGTCGTCGCATCACCCAATTTCCACAATCCCTTGTGGAACCTAGGAACCTGATTCGCATGAACCGATTTCTCTCTTTTCAAATACAAAACATCATTTTCAGGATTGAAGAACGCAGGTCGAATGACACCGTCGGTTTTTCGGTAATGGATAGCGAGGGATTTGAAGTTTGGAATGATGGCGTGTTCGGGGTGCGCGTTCATGTATTCGTTCAAGCTCTGGATGATGAATCCGGGATGGGTTTTCGGGCCGAAGGTGTCGGGGATAAAGTGCTGGGCGTGGCTGTGGAGGGCTTCGAGGTTCATTGGGTTGCATCGCCATTTTGGGGCTCCAAGTGAGGGTTTGGGGAAGAGAGGGTTGTAGAGCGGGTGGGTGATGAGTCGGGATACTTGGTTTGTGCCCACGAGGAGGGTGGTTTTCTTTGATTGTGGCGCGGGTGAGGGGTTGATGGTGCTTAGGTGGGCGATTTGGGTTGGGTTGGTTCTTGTGTTCGACTGTTACGACTCGTGGGTGCATGGCAAAATTCCAGATGAGCGTGTGGAGCTCGGGTGGTAATTGCATTAACTTGGGGAAATTGGTGAGTTTTGGGATAGGAGGTGGCGATGGTGGACGTAGAATTCCTTCTTCGATATCGTGTCTGTCTCTGGTTTCGGTTGTGGCACTTCTTCGGGAGCATCGTTGCTCGAGTCGGTTGTGGCTGTTGGTCTCAGGAGTTGTGATGATGCTGATGACAGTGAAAGCTCACGGTCAGAATCGCTCTCAGGCTCAGGGACCCATTCCCATTGCTTGCTGAGAAGCACTTTCAACGATTTGGTCGATTCGTTCTTCTAGCTTGATTAGCTTGCCTTGATTGACGCTAGAGAGGGAACAACGTCGTCTTTCTTGCCGACCTCCATCTGTGCCATCGTTTTTCTTTCAATTCTGCTGCCACAAGACTTCTTGGGAAGTTGATGAAGAGGAAGTTCCTTTCGTGAACAGAGTAGGAATATACCTTGTTGGATATCTGCTCCTAGATCCAGAAGGCAGCTGCCTCTTTTCCTTGCAGACAATGACAGAGACATGTTCTAAAATCAATTAAATTGCAGAGCACTTGTCTCAAATTCTGTGCTGATGCACATGTTATGAGAAAGATGTACGTATGAACATGTAGCTGCGCAGATGATGTGCGAGGACTCGACAACAGACGAGAAGCTGGACCGAACTTTCCTGAGGCATGCATTTGTTCGTGAGCTTACAGAGATTGATAGTCTCTTCACAGACCAACTTTCACAAAGGGTTGAATGAGTAGCCTAGAAGTGATTTTGGTCATGCTTATTGGAGATTGGATAGGGGCGGAGGGTGGCTCCAGTAAAGCCTTGGCGTGAGGTTATCCTCCCTCAATTCTTGCTCGCGATTCGAGTTCTCACCATCTCCGAATTTCTCCAACTATTTCTCGCTCTTGAGTACAACTCCAGGTTTCGACAACTCTCCATCCCACTCCGAATTGATGCTTTTGATTCCAGAAGTCGTCCTCCAGAAGAAGCAGTGTCAACCTGAGCAATTGCACGCTATAGAAGCGGCTGGTACCTGGCTACACGTGACTGACCTCAGTCTTCTGCACGAAGATGATTACCGCTTCCAAGACATATCTTGACCTGGTCAATGACTGTGACCAGTAAGTCAGCTCGTCAGAATTTACAGATACTGAATCTGATCTTCGCAGATTCCCATACGATGATCCTCTGGCAGGCGTAGCTGAGCATTGGTCATCCATCTACTGCTTCTTCCTTCCATACGACTCGAGACACCATGGCCTAATGCTCTCTTCGATAGTCCAGAAAATGCCATGGACAGAAGAATTTCAGATCAACCACGATGCAAGAACTGTTCACCTTGTCCCAAAAGACAAGAGCGATCTTGCCGAGTCTTGCACCGATGCTCTATCGAAGCAAGTCCAGGCCTGCATAGACTCCGAAGACTGTTTCCATGTCATCGATCGGAGGCACAGCGAACCATACCCCATCATTGGCGCCAATTTCCCTGTTCATCTTGAAAGATATGCAAGCACTCTCTTCGGCATCATCTCTCGCGGCGCACATCTCACAGCATACACCAAGACTTCGGAAGGGATGAAGATCTGGGTTCCTCGACGGTCTCCAAAATGTTTTACCTATCCGAATTGTCTCGATACCACTGTTGCAGGTGGAATCTCATTAGAAGATCCGTTTGAATGCATTGTCCGCGAATCGGACGAAGAAGCGTCACTCTCTGAGGATCTGGTTCGAAAGAACGCCATCGCTTGTGGATGCATCTCATATGTCGGACTCAACGATGCTCGAGGCGGTGGAGAGATGGGTCTCATTTCTCCAGATATTATGTACATCTACGACCTAGAGCTTCCGATAGAAGTGATCTGTCACCAGAATGATGACGAGGTCAAGGACTTCACGCTCATGACAATCGAGGAGGTCAAGAAAGGCCTCGCAGAAGGAGAGTTCAAGAAGAACAGTGCGATTGTCATGATTGATTTCTTCATAAGGCATGGGATTATCACGGTCGAGAACGAGCCGAACTATGCTGAGATCGTCGCGAGAATTCATCGTCGGCTTCCTTTGCCTACGACAGCCTCTCATTACGGCGTGATAGATACCGTATAGACACACATTAGGAATGGTGAACATCCAGGATGTGGAGAGACGGTTTTTTCTTGAGGACTAAGATCGGACGAATGTTTGTCGTATCGGTATCATTGTTTAGGAAGCAGAATGACTGACGAAACACCAGACATCCATCACCTACGAAATCTATTCGCAGCTTCAAGCTTAACGAGTCCTCCTCCTCTTTTATGATTTTTCGAACCATTCACAAATCTTCTTTGACAATTAATACACAGTGCCAGTATTGCGCAACGTTGCAGTGCGCCGTACACGTGCAAAGTTCGGGTGCGGGGATCATCTGCACCTTCCCAGTGCAGCGCATGCGTGCCTGAATCCAAATGAAGCAGCTCCTCCGCAGTTCAATTTCGCAATTCTCTGTCTATCGTCCCTTCCGTACGCAGGTCGGTTTCAAAAGTCTCTGGATTTTAGCGCTTGAATCGCTAAAATGCCCTGAAGCAGGATATCTCCAGGCTCTCAATCGCTGTATTCCCAAGGCTTCGGGGTCGTCGTCGCTGTGGCAGTAGCGTAGCACTCGTTACAAAGCATCCTCTGTAAGGGTCAGCTAACAGCCCTAAAGTCCGGGGGCCTTTGAATGCAACCTCCGTACCTTCCCACACTCGACAACGAACCTACTGACACTCTAAAAGGTCTCACTGCTCACGTTTTGAGATCTCGATCGTTCCAAAGTTTAATCTTAATGGACTACATCGACCATTCAAAAAATGGCGGCGGAATTTTCAACTGGTATCTTTTGGTCCTGCAGGGACTTTGAAGTTCGGACGGCTGCAATTATTTCTAATTATTCATAATCAAAACCTCATTTAGATTGATGCCTTTTCCCTCGTGCCATTGACACCGCGCGTCGCCGACCCTGTCATGGTCCGCCTCCATTTTGCGGTCTCGTGGATCTGAAATTTGGTCAAGTCTGTCCAAAGCTTCTGTTTGCTACTTTCATCCACGGTCGAGTCCCCAATGCAAATTGTGCAATCTCGATGCTGATCTTCCCCTCTGCGAGCCTGTTTTGCTTAATTGACTTTATGAACAAATTGACCGACTCCAAGAACTCGGTGTCAGGTTCAGTATGCTCTTTAGACTCCTGGCGGTGGTATTCTGGCGTGGTGCTTGGTGAGAGGCACTTTGATACACTTAGTGAGGCACATCGCAAGTCAGAGTATCATGAAAATATGAGGCGGCAGGACCTCTGAAGGGTGGTATAGGAATAGAGAAAATAGGTCTACTCTCGAGAGGATGAACAATGTTCCTCGTCTCTTCTGGAATGCGAGAGGGAAAGTTCCTAAACCACCAGTCTTGCAGCACTTGCAGTATTGTCGACCTTCTCTACTGAGGTACCCACCATAAACAATTCATACTGCTCAATGCGGTTTTGAATAGTGATAGTTAAAGTTTGCGTACGTGGCCACTTCAGCCATGCCGCGACGCTCGTCTACGATGCTAACGTCGCCGAAACCATCGTCTTCAAATTCGCAACCGCATCCGTACTTCTCCAAGCCGTCCAGTTATGATTGTAAAGACCCTTCATTCACGTCAGCATTCATCTAAACCGAGACAGGAAAAACCTACCCATGTCTCGTCATAATCCTGCGTCCCACTCCTAATATAATAACTCCCCGCCAACACCCAAATCGTCCACCCCACATGCACGCTTGGCAGGTAGCTATGCAAACAACTAGCATAAACCCCCGTATAACTCCCATCCGTTTGGTCATGTCCCCATTCCGTCAACACCATTGGCATTGTATTCGTCTGTGTGCCACTCAAAGTACTAAATCCATTCCCTACCAAGTCGCTTTGTAAGGTGCTACAACTTGATACCGAATTCTCGTAGTCGTGGAGTTCGAGCACCATTTTGTCCCAGTATGGGAAGGAGCTTTCGTTGAAGTAGATGTTGGAGCCGAGATTCGTACCCGCGACGATGGGGGTTAGTGTTGTGTCGAAATTTAGGCCGGAGAAAAAGATTAGGATGTCGGGGTTTGCGGAGTTGATTATTTCTGACGCTGCGACCATGTTTGTATACCAGTTTGGCCAGTTGTAGTAGTTGTTTGCCAGGGTGGTATTGTCAGAGGGCGTTCGGAGTTCGTTTCGCATTCCAATCGACATAAGATTCCCCCATGATTTGCCCTATATTATCAGCCTGCGGAAGAGAATGAGGCAAATGGACACGAACATGAGTGACCATATATTGTAGACCACGCTTCCAGTTCGCAACATTGAAGTAAGTATCTCCGAACCAAGCATTCCCATCAGTTGTAGAACAGCACCATTCACCCTTCGACATGTGGTTATCGAGATGGACGTAGATTTCCTGCTTTAAGCATTCGGCAGCAATCGCATCGTAGACCTGTTCTTTCTATCAGCCCACGAAATTTGGGTCAGGAAGAGGGTTGACTAACCTGCAGTCTAGTAGTGCTCGCCGAAAACTGAGGATTATTCGTCAACACCTTCTGATACACCACCGGTCCATTAGTCGTTCCCAACGCCGTATTGAAAGCAGTCGCAAGCGTGACGTCTCCACCATTGTAAATATCATCGATCATCTCAATCGCGAATGTGAGTCGAATGACATTCATTCCCAGACTCTTGATCCCGGAGACGATTGAAGCGATTGAAGCATATTGCAAACCCTCTGGAATCATGACATCTGCTGCACCTGGCCAATTGACTCCAGCATATGTGACATTGTTGCCGAGTGAGTTATGAATCCATCTTCCAGATGTGACGAAAGGTCCGTTGGGAAAGGCACATTGACCTCCAACTGCTCCCAGCGCGAGGACCACAAGACTGGGGAGACTGAAGCGCATCGTGAGTGCTCAATTGAGAAATGAAACAATCCAGAACATTTGCTTGACCGACATCAAGATAAGACCCGACTTCTCGTCACTTATATATTCGTAACAGGGAAGAACAAAAACACCGAAATTCCCAAAGACCCACCACCATCGTATTGTTTATCCGCTCCATTAACCAAACAGCATTTCCATCCCCTCCCCCGACAGCCCCATGCTTCGACGGACCGAAGACGCAAAGAACAAACTTTGGAAGCGACGATCATCTCGTTCTAGTCATGATTGATGGGAATTCGAACGCGTAGCATTCCCGTAGCTGATCATCAGGTTGCAGTAGCTGTCAAGCTCCGTGAATCTACCCCGCAAATTTTTACGAGATCCTAGTAGATAGCGGCGGGATGTGCCTGAGATAGATCGTGAATGCCGATGGATCCTTGTCTTGTAGCACGTGGGGCTCATTCGTAGACAGAAACAAGAGATAAGTGACTGATTCTTTAGCCGATATGGCGGCAGTTCTGCTTCCCCGGTTGCCCCGGTGGGATATCACGAGGACGAAAGCAACATTTCTGCACCTCGGTCCGATCTGAACCTTGAGGCTCGGATTTCGTCCCAAGTTTGTGAATATACCAAACTTTGCTGCGAATTGGAAGCGAACAAGTCCTTGTTCGCGAGAGAAACGGATCATACAATTTCGCGGGTATCGCCGCTTCTATATATTTCTATGTCTTTATCGGAACCAAGTCGACAGTGAAATCAAGGGTCTGACATGGAAGCTGATGAGCCTCCAATGTTCCTGGACCGCAACTTGCTGTTCCAAGACCTTGGTGAGCACCATCTATGCGGAAGATGACTCTATCGCTCTTTCCCAACTCATAAGGATGCTTCGCCTTCTCTAACTCATGCGCTGAGAATCTTTGGACGTTGAAGTCAAAGCCAGTTTCGCGTGCTGGCTTCTCACACTTCAATGTTGCCTGGATACCAAATCCTTTTTGTTGAGAAGATGGACCCATCTGGTATCAGTTCTGTTGCCGTTCTCTTGTGGAAACTCGTAGTTGGTGATCATGTCGTCGACTGTGTTGGACCACACACCGATTCTCGCGGCTTCTTTTTTATCGTTGTAGCTTTCACCAGGTCCACGGCCGAACCATTTGACAGTCTCTGTGCTTTTCGCGAGGTCCATTTCAAGACCGAAACGAGGAAGTAGTTCTGGCATGGGACCTCGTGGGACGGCGAGAACGTGAATGCGCATCTCACCATCTCCATGAATGGTGTATGTGGTGGTCGTCTCGAAGCCCCAAGCGAGGATAGGAGGGCTGATCCAGCTCTGCACGACGATTTTGGCAGTGCCAGACCGATCCTGGCTGGCTTCTACGGTGCGAACTTGCTGCTGCATAGAATTAAGCCCGAACAGCTTCCATACATCTGCATCGTGAGGAATGTCGTTGTCTGTGGGTGCTCTCCAAAAAGTCAACTTTGGTCCTTTCATCCCATCGAAAATGCGGGTTCCTCGGACAGACCATTCCGTGATTTGAGCGGTAGTCTTGTCAAAATTGAAAACAAAATCGTCATTCGATAGGCTGAAGTTGGACCGCGTACCAAGGACGACAGGGTATTCAAGAGCAGCAAGAGTGTCGACGACCTCGTAGGACGCTGTAGAGTTGATGGAGAATTGTGCCCACGCGATTTCGTAGCCTGCATCGGCCCACAATGTCGGTGCCTCATTGCACAGGGAAATGGTGATCCACCATTCACTATTGTCATGAACGACATTATCAATGCCAGGAATGTCGATATTTGTCGTTGTTCCTGCTGGGACATTGGGAAGATTGAGAGTTCCTGAGGCAACAATGCTTTCAACAGCTCTATAATTTCGTCAGTGGTGGTGGATAGCAGGCAAAGATGGACACTCACCCCAAGGAGAAGGACGAGACTTTCCATTCTGCCTTCAAATGATTCAAGTTCACAAAGTCGTATCGATTGATGATCTTGAGTTGGTCGCCCTCTTTTGAGATGTTGACTGGTTCGAAAACCTTCTTGAGTTCCACGAGGCCCGGTCCCGGGCTATGGGTTGAATCGCAAACGCCATCCATCACAAAATTGCCGTCATTCGGAGTGTCGCCAAAGTCTCCGCCATACGCATAGAATTCTGTTCCATCGTCAAGCTGTTGCAACAGACCGTGGTTCGCCCACTCCCAGATGAAACCTCCTTGGAGTCTGCGATATTTGTTGAATGCATCTTGATATTCTCTCAGTCCACCGGGCCCATTACCCATTGCGTGAGCATATTCGCAAAGAATTATAGGCTTCCTGAAGTCATCGCCCTCCTCAAGAGCCTTTTGGATCATCTCTGGTATTGGAAGATACATGTAACTGAACATGTCTGCCGAGATAGCTTTGGCATCTCCTTCGTAATGTACTGGTCGTGTTCGATCTTCTGCTTTCACCCAGTCGTACATGGCTTGGTGGTTTTGACCGTAGAAAGCTTCGTTCCCAAGGCTCCATATGATCACGCTGGGATGATTCTTGTCTCGGTGAACAAGTTGACGCATCCGCTCAACGTATGCAGCTTTCCATGTCGGGTTGTCCGAGGTGTACTTCGCGGCTTGGGGAAAGGTGAGCAATTTGCGGTCCTCATAAGGCATGCTTTCAGGTATTGCTTGAGGCCGTGCAACAGCGTCGTAGAAGCCGTGGCATTCAAGGTCTGCTTCATCAATGACCCAGAGTCCAAGTTCGTCGGCCATATCATACAGCTCTGGAGACGAAGGATAATGCGAGCAACGAAGAGCATTGATGTTGTGTTGTTTCATGAGCAGCAAATCGCGACGAATAAATTCAGTTGGTACTGCCCGGCCAAGCTCAGGATGATGATCGTGCCGATTGACTCCTCTAAGCATTATCGCTTTGCCATTGACTGTGATGTTGCCGTTCTTTATCTCAACTTGGCGGAATCCCACAGCTTGCCGAATTGTCTGGATTGTCCTTGAATCCTCCACAAGCGAGATGTGGAGGTCGTATAATGTTGGCTCTTCGGCTGTCCACTTTTGAGGTTTGACGACCTCGAATTTCATGTCAGTCTCACTGGTTTGGGCGTCTAAAGGAAATGATTGCTCAACAACAACAGGTTTTTCAAACGGTTTCCGGCTTCGCAGCTCCATTTTGACGGTACATGGTGCTCCCAGAAAATATCGCAGTCCAACCTCAAGTACTGCATTTTGATATTCGGCATCGAGATTCGTCCGTACCGAAAAGTCTTCGATATGACCATTTTTGGGAAATGCTATCAAGTGAACATCGCGAAAAATCCCTATACATATTTTTAGCTTGTGATTGCAAATGTAGCTCTTGGTAACCATACCTGAAAGCCACCACTGATCCTGATCTTCGATATAGCTAGCATCGCTCCACTGGTAAACCTGAACACGCAGACGGTTGGACGATTCTGCACCAGGCCGTACAAGGTGTGATATGTCGAACTCAGCAGGATTTCTCGAACCTTGACTGTATCCCACTTCTATCCCATTTACACTAAGATGGAAAGCACTATCAACGCCATCGAACCGCAATCTGTATTGAAACTCTCCATCCTTTTCCCATTTCTGTGGGATTCGAAAGTCTGTCTCGTATGTGCCAGTAGGATTCTCGGAAGGGACGTGAGGCGGATCCACGGGAAAGGGGAATTGGACATTAGTGTAGTGCGGCTTGCCATAACCTTGTAATTGCCAGTGTCCTGGAACATTGATAGTCGAGGCTTCGGTCAGCTCTTCCGTGATCAGAGGCGCCAATGCTGGACTCGTCGTGTATTGAAACTTCCAACGCCCATTGAGAAGCACTGAGTGGTGAGGTATGAAGTAGGCTCGAGGAGGTAATCTATTTCGTTCAAATATAGCTTCGTCTTGATAGTCGCATCGGTTTTCGTTCATTCTTTCGGCTTGGACCAGAACTGGGGATTCTTCGATATCCATTTTCAGGGTCTAATGTTGGGAGACTGAACGGACATTCGAGAGATAGCAGGGCGGAACCTGTCTACATATAAGAGTTTCGAATTGACTTCAAGGTACTACCTGAGCATATTCTGGCAAGGAGAATCGTACATCAGTGGGGCCTACCGCAGCAGCACCGAGCATGCCGGCTGAATGCTGATACAGTAGCTGTCGGTATCACGTTACCTTTCTGCTGTCCTCACTTGAGGTCTGTTTGTGAATCTCATGGATGAGTCGACGCGTCGCGGATGGCGGCAAGCTGGCCAAGCTGCAAGAGAGCTGGAAGAACCTGGGACCAGGATAGCTCCAGGCCTGGCCCGAGGTGAGAGTATGCAGCGTGCCCCCGTTGGACGCGTGATGCTCCGGCGATCAAGCGCGCACAGGAGCATGTTATACGGAATGGAAGTGTCGTGTCGTTCGCAGATTTAGGCTGGTGTTGTTGAAAATTGCTGACTAAAGCTGAAGCGCACCAATAGGAATGCTTAACGAGGCTCGGTCAAGGTTGTTCCGGATTTTCTCATTTTCTCCGACCTCCTCTTCTCGTTTGTTGCGATCCTTCAACCTGTTTGGCCCGGCGATCCCAACTTTACCTTCATCCCCGTTCACCCCCGACTATCCGCGGTCGTGATTATGCTTCCCCGATTTCCCCGTATGGGCAGTCTCTCCAGACCTTGCTGGACGTTCAGATTAGGCTCTCTACCCCGCGTTATCTTCTCTCCACACTGCATCTCTTGCCCTCATCAGCCCATTTCTCGCCCGTGCTCAAGCGGACACGGGCCAAATGATCTCTTCTGTTCATCTCTTCTCCACACTAGTAACGTTTTCTGGAACGCCTCTTTCCAGCTTACTTGGAACATGCATGTGGGGAACTGATTTTGGGAAAGTGTGCCCATGTCCTGACAGCTCCTGGGACAAGCTATCACGAAGCATAAATCCATAGCTATCCCTCCTTCCTTGTCTTTTGTCAGTGTCCAGACACCTTCCATCTCCTGTTCAGCTCACTCAATAGACTCTTGTCTGACGGAAGTTATCATCTTTCTTCATTACCAGACAGCCCCTCTGGTCACTTGTCAATATGGGAGCCGACGAGAAAGATCTCGGAGTCGCCTCGCATGTCAATGACTTGGATAACTCCTCTTCGGATGCTATCCTTCTCGCGACAGAAGCAGACACCACCACCTACTCACCATGGTCAAAGTCCATGTGGAGGTTATATGGCGTGCTCGCCATTGCTTACCTCTGCGGATGTCTTAATGGATTCGATGGCTCTTTGATGGGGGCAATCAACGCTATGAAGCCATACCAGGTTGGTTTATCCCAAACTAATTTGCTGTGATTTTCACTATGCTAATGTAATGGATACAGAACTACTTCGGAATTGGCTCAACAGGCTCTTCCACCGGAATCGTGTTCGCAATCTACAACATTGGCAGCATCCCAGCTGTTGTGCTCACTGGACCAGTAAATGACTACCTTGGTCGCCGCGCGGGCATGTTCACCGGATCTGTTATCATTATCATCGGAACCTGCATTCAAGCACCTGCAGTCAATATGCACATGTTTCTTGCTGGGAGATTCTTGCTAGGATTTGGAGTCTCCTTCTGCTGTGTCTCAGCACCTTGCTACGTCTCTGAGCTTGCCCATCCCAAGTGGCGCGGGACTCTGACTGGTCTTTACAACACCTGCTGGTATATCGGGTCAATCATCGCTTCTTGGACATGTGAGTGCTACAAACCCTCATCCTATCCATTACTGACAAGTCAAGGTTATGGAACTGCTTTCTTGTCAACCAACTGGTCATGGAGAATTCCAATTTGGTGCCAACTTGTGTCCTCCTGCGTCGTTGCAGGCGGAGTTTTCTTCCTGCCTGAGTCTCCCCGGTGGCTAGTCGGTCAAGACCGCGTTGATGAGGCACGAGCAGTCCTTGCAAAATATCACGGCGAAGGTATGTACCTAGATTCCTGAGAAGCAAACATGCTGACCAAAATTTGCTAGGCCGGGAGGACCACCCAATGGTCAATCTTCAGATTTCTGAGATGTATTATCAAATCCAGACCGATGCGACAGACAAACGCTGGTGGGATTACTCCGGCTTGGTCAAGACCCGCAACGCACGCTCTCGCCTCATATGTGTCATTGGAATGGCATTCTTCGGCCAATGGTCTGGAAACTCCGTCAGCTCTTACTACTTCCCTGTCATGATGCAGACTGCTGGAATCGACGATGAGCACACTCAACTCAAGCTGAACGGAGTCTTCCCTGTGCTCTGCTGGCTGGGCGCTGTTTCTGGAGCACGCATGACGGACAAAATCGGCAGACGTCCTCTTCTCCTCTGGTCAATCCTTTTCTCCAGTATTTGCTTCGCCATCATCACCGGTTGCACCAAGCTCTCGGTCGAACATGACAACAAAATGGCTTCGAATGTCGCAATTACTTTTGTCTACCTCTTCGGAATCGTCTTCAGCTTTGGATGGACTCCTCTCCAAAGCATGTATATTGCTGAGACGCTTCCGACAGAGACTCGTGCCAAGGGGACAGCTATTGGAAATTTCGGCTCCAGTGTGGCCTCCACTGTCGTTCAATACAGCTCTGGTCCGGCCTTCAAAAACATTACCTATTACTTCTACCTGGTCTTTGTTGCCTGGGATTTGATCGAATTCGTCGTCATTTACTTTTTCTTCGTTGAAACCAAGGATCGGACTTTGGAGGAATTGGACGAGGTCTTCAGTGATCCGCATCCCGTCAAGAAGAGCTTGCAGAAGAGATCGGTTCAGACGGTGGCTGCTACTGTTGGTATTGATGTGAATGCGAAGTCTGTTGAGGCATAGTTAAAGTCCTAAAGTTTGTTCAGTGGGAACTTTTTCGGTTTACGTAGCGGAATGAGATGTTGGAGCTCGACTTGAACAGAGTTTGATATCGGGCAATGGCGTGGTATCTGAGGATACCAGTGCTCTCAAATCCGACCCCCATGGTACCACTATATAACGACCTAATGCCTCCTAATCCACACAGACAATTTCAACGTGTTTGAGAAGCTCAAGCTTCAAATCTTCGCTCACTTCGGACCTTGACTCCTGAATCACGTGCACATGTCACTTTCAAATTGAAAATAAACTGAATGACGGCCCGAGAAGTTCATCCTGGTATTTACCATCTACTCCGAGAGATACGCCGAGGTACGCTCGCAACTCGTATTCGCACGCCTCGATCTCTCCCCGCAATCCCCAAGGATGAGAATCTTGCCCCGCGTCGCCCACCATCGCGCTCATGCTCCTTTCGGACATTTCAGCCGACGCCTGGCTGGCACGAGCACAACCTCTTTTGAACACCGCAGCTCAACATCTGATATCAAACATTAGCCCATTTGGCCTTTCTCTCAATTTTTTCGAGGTATGCTCTATGTATTGTGCATAGCGATTACGAATGGGATCCATTGAGACCCACGAGGACGTCATGGCCTACCAGGGCCAAGGTCGACAGCAGAGAAGCAATTCCGACAGCTCGACGGCGAATGCTATGACTACCCCTTATGCTGCGAGACCGAGGAAGAGGACTGCACATGCTGTGAGTTTGAGTTGAGATCTTCCGTGACGAGTGAGGACTGACTTGCTCTGCAGTGTGATGCATGTCGATTGAGGAAGTCGAGGTGCGTGAATCCTCACCCATTCCAGCCAGAACATTTCAATCACTGACCCTTAATACTCAAGATGTGACGGACGTCAGCCATGTTCATGGTGCACTGAGAACGAAGTCGATTGTCTGTATGGCAAGCAACAACCCAGCGTGTGAGTTTCTCCTTCCCCTCACTTACCAATCTCTCACTGATAATCTTAGAACTCAGGGAAAGAGTGATCAGATCTTAGAGACTGTGCTACGCATGGATAATTTGCTTCGCAGCATCCATGAGAATCTTGTATGGGTTTCCTGATGATAGGTGGCCTGAAGACTGATTTTCCTCAGAATGAGCAGCAAAACGTCAGGAATTCCTATCCAACCTCGCTCCATACGACCAGTCTTCACAACAGATGAAGCAGAAAGACTATTAACCTCTTTCCAACGAAACGTAAACTTCTGGTACCCCACCGTCAGCAAAGCCACACTCCAGACTTTATTCGAGAAAGTCCGGAACGGCTTCGTCGAGAATACTTGCGAAGATTGTGCAGCTCTGCTCGTAATGGCTCTAGGTGCTGCTTCAGAACTCATTCATGTAGTCTACTCACAGACCGAGTCTAATTCCTATCCAACCTCGCTCCATACGACCAGTCTTCACAACAGATGAAGCAGAAAGACTATTAACCTCTTTCCAACGAAACGTAAACTTCTGGTACCCCACCGTCAGCAAAGCCACACTCCAGACTTTATTCGAGAAAGTCCGGAACGGCTTCGTCGAGAATACTTGCGAAGATTGTGCAGCTCTGCTCGTAATGGCTCTAGGTGCTGCTTCAGAACTCATTCATGTAGTCTACTCACAGACCGAGTCTCGAGGGTTTGAGTTGAGACAGCAGCAGAGCGAATTGATGACCATGGCGAGTGTCTGTTTTGATGAGGCGATGAAGCTATTGACGGTTGCCTATATGGAAGTCAACACCATTGCTACGCAATGTATCTTTCTTGCTGCGTCCGTACCCCTCATCTGATAATTAGGAGCGTGATCGCTAATACCTCGAACAGTCTATACTGCGCATTCCTCCAAAGACCTCTCCAGACATGGAGTCACCTCAACACAGCAGCCGCAAAATGCCGTTCACTCATCGCTTACGGTACTGGGTCAGGGAACCCCGAAGACGACGAATGTATACGCCGTATCTTCTGGTCTTGCTATATCGTTGAAAGGTATTCCCCCACCTCTTCCTCTTCCCTCGTAGCGTCAGCTTACAGACCATGTTAGCGATTACATCTCCGAGCTCTCTCATCTCCCACAAAGCGGAGTAGCAGACCAAGAATCCGAAGTCCCCCTCCCCGGCCCCCTCCAAACCCACTTCACAGAATCCGAAACCGAGTCCTCAGCCCTCTACTTCCTATCCTGTATCTCCATCCGTCGTCTCCTGAACCGAGTCCACCACCTCCTCTACGCAGCCGAAAAACACAACAACTATACCTCTTCTCAAAACTCTTCCCAAAACGAAGGACTAAAAGCTTTGATTGCTGAATTAGATCGCCAGTTGGTGCTTTGGCATGAGACTTTACCGGGGTTTTTGCAGTTTGAGGAGAATACGCAAGATTGTGGGAATGAGCATGCGGCGTTTTTGAGACAGAGGTATTTGGCTTGTAAGAGTGTGATTTATAGGCCGTATGTGGAGATTGTGTTGAAGCATGGTGATGTGCAGCATGCGAGGGAGACGGTGGAGGGGGCGGGGAGGTGTTTGAAGGCTAGCTGTGATCATATCGCCAATCTGCGGTCTTTTGGACAGACTGTGATGATTGATACTTGGATTTGTTCTCTGTCGTACGTCTCTCGTTTTCCTTCCCTCATAGTTCAACTATGCTGACAGCCTACAAAACAGAATGACGAGCACAATGTTCATCATCCTCGTCTCCCTCCAGAACCCCGCTCTCCGCCCCGCGCTCCTGGAACACAATATATCAGAATTCGGTCCTCATCTTCGACAGCTGCTTAATTCTTGGATTAATTTGATTCCGCAGAAGAGTCCATCCATACAACAAAGCATACGACTCATTGCGGAAATCGAGAACTTGATTGAGGAGTCTCGGTGACCTGGGCCGGGAGCTGGAGTACGGGTGTGTTATATGTATGTTCTGATTTATACCAATTTCGACGTATAAATTCACTTACTTTCTCGCTCTTTTGTCCTTAGAGCCTCCAACCTATAATTTATTATTGCTCTGCTTTTATACCTAGGTTCTGAAGTCCCAATTTTCAAACCTCCGGCATCCTCACTCGAATCGAAGGATTCAACTTCTCAATGCTCTGCTTTTCCTGACAGATGGTTAGGAATCTAGAACTCCCAGTTAGTCTCATCCTCTCCTGACTTATTCTCGTCTTGCCTCTCGCTTGAAACTTGCTTTTTTCGAAGAAGGGAAAGGGGGCAGCACGTGAAAACCCTCCAGATAAGTCGTGACTTGAGTCGACGCGGATGCTGTGATCTAATGCCGCATCGCAGGCACTAATATCATTCCCTTTTGACCATCCCTCTATAAATACAACCAAGACATTCGAAAGCCCGATGATTACTCGGAGTTAAAGTCGTCGCCAGACTACTTTCGCTTGGTCCAACACGAAGGAAGTTGTGATCCTCTTGAGTGTTTGGGACTTTGTTTGGATAGATTTAGGATATCGAAGGGAGGTGGGAGATTGGAGTGAGTTGGGAAATCGAAGGAAGCTGGGATATTGGCGGAGTTTGGGAGAATGGCGGGATTTAGGACATTGAGGCAATTTGGGACATTGAAAGAAACCTAGGATATTTGAAGTAACTTGGCACATTAGCAGAGTTTATGCCACTGGAGGGGATAGGGCATTGAAGGAACTTGGGACATTGGAGTGAGTTGGAACATTGAAGTGACTTGGGACTTCGGTGGAACTTGGGATATTTGGGAACTTTAAATATCCACCTCACCTGGAACATCCACTTCGACAAAACTGAAAGTGATCATGCAGACGAGAGATGGAAAGCGAGGAACAGGTACGTTTGTGGTTGGTATCAATACTGATCACGTTCTCTCTATCAACCTATACAAGATCGTTCTCAGCGGGCAGCCAGTAGGTGTACATGTGTACATATATGTACCCCGACCCAATATCCAATGAGTGGACTTTTCATCTTATCGCTCAACATGCTCGCGCGCTCTATCATCCAAAATAACCAAAATATATTCAAGAAAGGTATCAAAACATCATCGCAAACCAAGAATCAAGTCTACTCCAACCCAGGAGAAACCTTCTCGTTCTGATTCGAGCCTTCGTCCGAAGAAGAATGAACAAGCTTCTCCCGATGCGCACCCCTCGTTCCCTGGAAATAGTTATGAACCTCATCACTCCACTCATCGTCAAAAGGTGAATCGGCTTCTGGATTAGCAGCCTTCTCGGCCTCGCGCTCTTCCCACTCAGCTCTAATATCGTGGATCTTCTGCTGCTTATCCAATTCAGGATCATAGCTCTTTCCCACACCACGGAATCGTTCCCACAAAGACAAATGTTTAGGGTGAACAGCGATACCATGATACTCATCTTCACGTCCTTCACGGAGATATGCCCATCTTCGTTCTTGTTCTTTGAGGTCGAGACCAGTGGTGTCTGGGAGGAAGAGGGCTGTGAGCAACATGCCGAAGAGTCCGAACCAGGGGACGAAGTAGAATTTTTGTTGAACGGTAATGTAGTTGTATACAACAGCGGCGAGAAGAGCGCCTGCCTTTCCTGCAGCAGCGGAGATACCATGGGCGGTGGCACGGACGGAAGTTGGGTATACCTCAGCTGCTACCAAGAAAGTGACGGAGTTAGGTCCGAATTGGTTGAAGAATCCTGATAAGAAGTACATGGCTTGGAAAGCCTTGATGCCGTTGATGGAGGAGTAATAGTTGTAGTGGAAAGCTGGGACGACGAAGAGGACGAAATCCATCAGGAAGCCGAGTTGTTGCATCCATTTTCGGCCGTAGAATTTATTGTCAATGAGGAAGGATGCCAAGTAGTAACCACAGAGTTGGACTCCGACATTGACCAAGTTCCAGAGCCAGCCGGTCATGACGTTTCCGGATGCTGCGGATTCGGGAGAGAGGACCTTGATGAATTGGGATTGGAAGAGCTTGTTGCCGTAGAAGAAGACGTCGTTGGCGAACCAGCCTCCAGTGGTGGCGATGAGACGAGGTCCGAAATATTTGATAGTCATCTTCAACGACTGCACATCGTATCCGGTGACCTTGGTCTTCTTCTTCATGGCATTCAATTGCTTGGATGCGAGAGGCATTTTGAAGGTACGGTAGTAGACGAGCCAGAGGGTTCCAACGGCAGGGATGGCGAATGAAACACGGTAGGTCCATTGCGCGGCGACGAGAGAGTATGGTGGGTTGCCACTGTGGTGGAAGATGAGGAGGAGGATGATCAGGATGACTTGGTTGAAGAATTGTCCCCATCCCTGCATCAAGAAGGCCATGGTGACCTTGCGGCCACGGTGGAGACGATCGTCCTTGGTTGAGATGCGGCCTGAGCCTGTGGCGTTTTCCATTGCTGCGGTGGCAGTCATAGGATATTCACCACCGACGCCCACGGAGTAGAAAAAGAGAGACCAGGCGTAGCAGATGACCCAGCCGTTCAAGCTGTCACCCCAGGAAGCCGTCAACATGAGAAGACCGATAAACATGATGATGGCATCTTGGATGAGACCCCACCGACGTCCGATGCTGTGAAGTATGAGTATATATGAGATCCAATTGGTGTGTGTGGCTTACGAGTCACCAATGATACCAACCATGATCTGACCAACGATTATACCTAGAACTTCGAGATATGTGACTGCGTCGATCCATTGTTTGTCACAGACCTTGTATTTGCTCCAGCATTGAGGCCAGACAGCTTGGAACAATGGTGTGAGGTTACCAATGGAGAAGAGAACGTAACTTCCAAGTATTAGCTTTCCGTCATCTCTTCAATTGGTTGTAGACATACCCTTCAAGACCGAGACCAGCACCAGGAAGAACGGCATTCTTGAAATACCATCCGACAGGGCTCAATGGATCCTTCTTCATCATGGCCCAAATTTGTCCTAGCTCCTTCTTCGATTCGGCGTTGTCGACCGCGCGGACGAAATTCATTCGTTGTTTAAGTGGGAGGTCTGCCCAGTACACACCTTCCTGGGTGTAGAGATCGTCTGGGTGGAGGAGATAATTGAAGATTTCGGCTTCCCGACTAGCATCGTGTGTGTATGGGTAGGAGACATGGTCGTCTCCCGTCTCAGGGCCGTGAGGAACACTGACCATGCCCTGGTTGGTCGGGTCATGGTGCTTGTGGTGGTGCATGAGGCCTGCCATCTTATCGAAGTCTCGATACTCGTCGAGTATCGTGCACTAGAGAGGCAATTGAGGTTGAGGCTCTTGGGAGTGTGGTCGAGGTTGATCTGCGAGACACCGAGAAAAGTGTCGTAGTGGGAGATTCAAAATATATAGGAAGTATGGGTGGTGCGGGACACTAAGGCAGGGTTAGGCTAACGGGGGTTGGTCCCAGTTGGGCTACCCAAAAGTCTGCTTTTGCCCCCCACGCACAACTTGAAATACTTTTGTACTATGAAGCCAGCTGTTTCGGGATTAGACGGTATATTAGAAAAACACATGTGTCGAGTATCCAACCTCACGGGTCGAGGATACAGCTGGTGGAGACAGCAGTGGCCGAAGAGAGGCGAAGGAAGCCTTCTCGAAGGAGGGAGAGCGAGAGAAGGATCTGATTTGAGACAGGGGTGGATCTGATGTCCAGATGGGAGAAAAAGAAAGGCGTGCGCCACATATAATTGGACGGAAGAAAAGGCCCTTCATAGTTTTACCGCGCATTGCGAATAATGCGTTGGTGTTTGAACAGAATTGTATCCTCTCTTGGTGTAGCCTTGATTTCTTTTGTGTTGCTGCCAACAAGCAAAGCAGCGATGGCCCTGTCAATGAGCGAAGCCAAGCCTACTTTTAGAAGACTGTAAGGTTAGTTGCGCTTGACCCCTGCCAGGCCCGCAAAACGAGGGGATCCTTGCTGGTCTGGGATAATTGCGGGCTGGTCTTGCCGCAAAAGGGAGAGCGGGGGCACGACGACTCTCTTTCCTCAATTCGACGACCGCTGTCCGTTCATGCTCGCATTTAGAGTTGGAAGAGATGCATCTCAACGATGATACCAAATCAAAGAGTCAACGTCGACATCATCGTCACCACCACCACGACCACCACCGCCATGTCTACTGTATCCGATACTTCCCTCGGAGACTGCAGTGTTTCGTTTCACCTGCATTGGCAGACTCCAACCCAGCAGGCTCTCCCCGAGGCGTCCATACTCTTCTCTCCCGCTTCCGCTCCCGTGTGACCCATCAGCAGACAAATCACTGCGTCGAATCATTTCCATCTAGACCAGACTCATCACCAGCTGACTGAGCCCGATTCTGCTGTTATGTTGACTGTACTGTACCGCAACACCTGCATCGGGGGCGGCGGGCCCACCAGAACAATGTTTCCACCACCCCGACATCCCGAGGAAGGGTCCAGTCCAGACAATTGATAATAGTGCCGCCAGCGGCCGCACTGGAGAAGCTGTCGTGGAAGTTCATATCTGATATTTGATATCGACTAGCGATTCCACCTCGGCTCCCCACCACAGTATCATCTCACTACTAAGTACTGTATCTCCGCCTGCTCGCAGACTTCGATGTTGTCGAGTTCAAGTCACACACGACGTCATACGCATTTTAAGCTTCCCGCGATAAGATCTCTTCAGATATCAATCAATCTGTCCGCGCCTCTCCCGCACCCAAGAACACCCCCAAGTCAACCATCGACGCCTCTTTACCAACTGAAGCTTTCGGTCGGAAATAAAATATCACCACCGGATGGCAGGCCACCCTCACATCGTCGGCCCCTCCAGAACGAAACCAATCCACCGATGGACAGGCATGCCATGCGAGTTGGATCAAAGGTGAGGAAGAGACGAGGTTGAAAACAGCCAATCAGAGGTCCAAACAGCAAAACGTGCGAGATTCTTTCGTGTGGAGAGAAAGTTGAGAGAGGGAGAAAGAGTGGGGACAAAGAGTGGGGAGAAAAGGGCACTATGCGGTACTTGCATTAGGGGGACGCGGGTGTGGCAGGGTCTTCACCATCCTTGTCATCACGAATCTGGCAATGCGAGGCGTGCTCTTAGAAACCGAAATTACTTCCAGAACACGAAACGACGACGGCGAGCTCGCCATATGTACGAATCTGCTTTACGAAAGACTTTGGAGCTCTTGACACTTCGAAAGCATTACAATGACCACTCTAACCGAAAGTCACTGGACTCGGCAACTTTTACTATATCACGCCTCAAACCCCTTTACACCTGAGCAAGCGGCAGTCTGTTCTTCATCGGAGCAATCAAAGCTTGTGCTATTCCAAGAGCTCTTGACAACTTCAAGCCTTTGAGCCAAGTCGGCAGTGGGCCGCAGTGGATTCCATCATCACTTTACAGTGTGTTACTCCTTTCTTGCGTCGCCTTGTCATCTCGCTACAGGAGATCCAAAAGCTCGGGTCCTCAGCCTCGCCCACGTGCTCAATTCTCTCTTCTCATACGCCAGAAAACCAACGGCAACATCACGGCTTTATCGACCACGAATTTCATCAGTCCGTTCTCTTACGCTGGCTCGTCGCACATCCAACACCATTATTCAACATATCAAATTCGGAACGGACGGCTTTACTCGTCCTATAACTCGGTGTCACCGACTTACGCACCCCAGACACACCAAACAAAGCCATGGGAGCCCTCCCGTCTCCTGAAGCAGCCCAAGAGATGGGCTGCATGCTGCAAGGGTACAGCAAGCAAGCCACACAGATCGACGCTGCATTGGCACCTGCTTGTCATGTTCAAGGACAAGGGGGCCGGCGACGCCACGAAAGCTTGCCTGCGCCGCTGATGGAGAGGTGTGAAACCCACGTTCTAGGGTGCTTGGCGGTGAGTGGCTACTTTTAAACATCCATTCGCATGGGATTTCAGGATAGGAATCAGGATTGAGCCCAGAGCAGTGATATCTGGTATCAAGGTGATATCAGATGTCAAGATTTGGACGATCTTGGTTCCTGTTGCAGGCTATATGGCTTATGGTGGTGACGAGAGAGGTGTGGATGAAGTTCAAGATTCGAGATCTGAGGCTTCAAGGAATCGAGGGAGGTCTGATGACGGAGCGAGGAAAGGAGAACCATCTCCATCATCTCGGCCTATCAGCCTCTCACGGATCTGGCTTCTGAGTACGAATCATCAATAGGCAGATTCTGGTTAGATTACAGGATTCTGCAAGGTGGAATGTCCTGGATGCGAGGTGATGTCTCACTGCATATCCACAGCCCAAGTCACCAGCCCAAGTGATACTGTCCAACATCGTGCTCTTCTGTTCATTTCAATGCTGTATTGCACATACAGGCATCTATCCCTTGAGTCTTCTTCACTTTAAAACTGCTTCGAATTGAGATGGCCATGCTTTCCCGCAAGCGCGATATATGCCCATTGTCTAAAGCCACCATTATGGGACGGCACGGCACAGTTATCAGCTTTCATTCCCAGCCTGACCTCTCACAAGGCCCTGTCAGGTCTCTTAGGCATCGAGCTGCATACATCACAAAGCATCATCCTGACGTTGGATCAGAAAAGCAAAAACACAGCAATCCGAACAGGCGTCCAGACCTCTCCAAGTCTGTTATCTATCTTCAGCCGATTTTCTGTTCGTGGCTGAGGACAACCTGCCCTATCAAACAGATATAAGAGGCATGTGTCCTATCTAATCGTGTCGGGCGTTTTTTCAGCCTTCTTTTATGCCGTTGTTGTGCTTTGATTCAGCTCTCGTGCTCGCGCTCATCTGTCTCGTCACAGCGGGAAGAGAGCGAAGACGGGAGGACGTAGATGCATCACGTTAGAGGTTTACGAGATCTGTGTGGTGTTGACTCTTCACATTAATCGAGACCTTGAGCTTCTCTCCTATTCAATTGCTTACACGGTACAGTACGTCCTCTCCATGTGAATCATGCAGTACCAAATCCACCCCCCGCACCCCTTCAGACTTGGCCTCGTCCTTGCGTCCCTCAACAGGGCAATTCGAAACACTTCAGTGGCTTGGGTAGGCAAGACAATGCTCAACCAAGGAGGCGCGTTCCTGTTTCCCATTCATTGCCCTGTAGCTCCTCCGCGTTGGCATCACCTTCTTGATGGTATTGAAATCCCTAGTTGATGATATTGTCTTGCGTTGATCAGCTACTTTTTTATATAGTTTACCGATGCGGGGTTTTGGTTGAAATGTAGTGGGGTTGGTGCGCGAGGTACTAGGAGAGTTCAAGTGAAGCTTCTGCAGACCAAGCGAGAGCTTATATTATTGTCATTGAAGTTTGCCGTTATTAAGTGTTCAAGACATAGCGGATTTAGCGACTTCATCGCACGAAACCAATTCACGATTCCTCACTCCATCATAAGGGAATGGCTTGAGACAAAGTCAATGCCATGGAGTGTCAGACTAGTAGTCAATGCCGAGTCAAAGACGAGTCCATCCCTGTGTAGGTCACTAGATGGGGGTTCATGGTTCGAGATGAAGGAAGCTTGGGTTGATTAAATACTCCTCAAGACGCGCCTCAGCCCAACAGCTCTACCCCTCCTGTCTTTCGCCACTTACTCTCAATCCTCTTATTAGCTCCTGCGATTTATCTGCAATATCCGTTGATCACTTTCTGCTAGTCAAATTCGACGTGGTTGCGAGCGGGAGCTGATCGAGGAGGTGTATAAATTTAAGTTTGAGAGCAACTTCTGTTGTGCAAACTCCCCAAAACAATCTCATGGTCCCGAGACTCGGAGTGACGAAGTGGCGGTTTCCAGAAAGCTGACCTTGAAGTTTCCTCGGCGGTCTATCTAGGCCTTTGACTGTTTGCGAGTTGAGAGTTTCGCTTCTCAGGCAGCTTGCTAACTCTGTCTCAAGAGATTCGCGAGTGTTGTCAAAGTGAAATCATTCCCAAATAATGGAGTCGTCTCAACCTCAATTGAGAGCAAATACATGCTTGTTTCACTTCATTTTTAGTGTCCCTCTATCGACGCGTTTTGGTTCAACCTCAGTAGAAAATCGTCCGCTGGCGTAACTGTCCTGGTATGCAACTGGCTGATCTCCACGCGTTTGTACTTGGTTATAATAGAGTAGAGCAGAGACATCAGTGATATTTATACTCTCATTGCAATTCACGACTAGTAGCTTGATGCATATTCATTTTGACTGAATGCGCAGCAGCCTGTATCGTAGTTCTCGCTAAACAAAGGGGTAAAACAACCACCCTGATATTACCCCGCATCTCCTCAAAATTACTGTAGTCCCACTGAATTGAACACCTCGTCAACCGCACCGTTTCCTTGCCCAATTCAAACTTTCAGCGGAATGTTCATAGGATTTTTCGCGCAGAGCTTGCAAGAAAAATTAAGTCCTTCATGCCTCCCAATGCAATTCCAAGCCATCCTTAAAGGCAGAATTCTTGTTCTCATGCTTGTCTTAAGAACGTTCTATGTTTCAACGTCTGCACTATAGATTCGTACCACGGTGAAGAAAACGACATCATTCTTCTTTCTTTGGTTATAGCGATACCGCATAAGAGGGCTTTGAACAGGTGCGTGTTGGATGTCTAAGGACCCATGGAGGTTTGAGGCCCGAGAAAGGCTTCTTGTGTAGCAGGAACTGGATTTGTATTACTGTCATTTGTGAAACTTGTTGTCGAATATACGTAAACGCCGGATGGATGCGAGGTCGTTCATCTGTTCCTTCTAAACTTGCGGCTAATAAAGTCGTTACGATGTTATCTAGGATCCTTTAATTATGTCATCGCAGAGCCTGAGGGGCCGTATTCACTTTCTCCTTGGTCTTCCCTTGTCTCTAGTCTTTCGGTCAATTGCAATTCGTTTCTCTATCCCATTGACCATCAGAGTAGCCATTTTATACTCATTTTGCACACGAATTCCGCAAGTCGAACTCAACGCATGGAGCATCACCTACTCGACGCTTGAAATGAGGTTACTTGCCGCTCTTTCAAAGTTTCCTAGCAACCGGATTTGTATCTCTGAAAATGCGGTGATTCTGGTAATCATTAAAATGAGTGAAAGACGATTTGTGGTCGACTTGGGTCGAGATCCAAAGGTGGCCTTTGCAATAAAGTAAGGGGGTACGAAACAGGTGCACGTAAATACTTTTCACAAGCAGTTAATGATTTCGCGGTCACGTATCGACTCGCGGGGTATTTAAACGATGTCTCGTGCCAAGGCGAGGGACAAACGTTGCTCCAACAATCCGAAACGATCTCAGTTTGCTCGTGATGCGACAGGTTGACAAATGCGAGAATGAGTGCCTCTCTCGTGCTTTCTCAAAAGACAGAATGCGATTTTTGAAAGGAGGATTTTTCTTCTGTTTTTGGAAGTCTGCCAAGAATAGGGAAGCGCATGGTCTTCACTGCAAAATGCACAGCTGTGAACACTTTGTGATGCTGTCAATGAAGTTGGAATCGAGAGCAAGGCCTCTCGTATCCCAAGAATGAAGGTTTGAGTACCAACACCCCCTGAGAGCCCACTCTTTAGCAGCCCGAGCCTAAACAATTCTCAGAGCAACATCTGGCATTTCCTCGATCCTGCATGTTCGTATCGCCCCAAGTCAATTGCTAGATTGTTTGTGGCTGCTTCTGCAAGTTGCTTGATGCTGGTTTTATACGTCTGGACGGACTCATATGTAGCTATTCTGTCATATTTCCAGGTGAATTACATGATAAAGATCAACTGACATTGTTTGATCTAGATTCAAAAGCATTCCTCATTGTTGACGTCTCATTCCTCTACTTGATAACATGTTCTCTTCTCTAGTCTGGATGGACGTGGTAGGATATAAACCGCATTGTGAACCTAAATTATGTTTAGGCATCCAATATCCTGTTGCTTGGGTATTGGTATTGTTGTCATCGATTACATCCTCACCTTGCCCAGACAAAAAGCAGCAAGACCGATTGAGAGATATGGCGTCGCCTATAATACGGGCTTAGTCCAAAGCGATGTCTTACTGCTCCCAGAGATCCTTAATGCCTCTACATGTTCGAAAATGCCATGACTCTGGCATCTCCGGAACTGCAAATAATAGGTGTGGCTGAGATCCTCTCTTGACGTTCATGTATTGACGTGCATTGGGCAAAGGTCTCCTGATACGATAGCTGCGAGACGAGTTACACTTTTTGTCCTAGTGTGGGAGACTCATGGCTATCAACCCATTTCATTGTTATCAGCGAAACAGAAGACTCATCAGATGGAAGCGAGCATTTGCTATTTTAACATAAACTCAACTGCTTGTGGGCTTGAAAGTTCTGATCAGCAGCTCGATCAACTTTGAACATTTATCACAGAAACAGCTGGCTTTCGGTCGAAGCCGTAACTCATGAGGTCATTGAGTGCCTACAGAACTCTTCCTTTGGTTCCCCTCTATCAGCAATCTGTGAAGACTTTATACTGCTGAGAAGGAGATTGCTTTATCTCTTGCGAGAGCTTGAGGTGAGTATGTTGTCCTTGTCATCTGGTTTGGTTTGTTCCAGATTCAAACGAGCCTTGGGCTTCTGACTGTTTACTTGAAGTCACCTTTGTCTTCTAGATGGTTTCGGTAAGATATCAAAAACACTGCAAGCACACTTACTAGACTACAACCTTTCCTTTCAATTGTTATCTTGTCTGAGGACGTGAAGAACCAAAGTGGTAGTCTCGCAGAGCATTTATCGGGAGACTTTAATTCTCAAAACCTGTGCGAGCTGGGGTATGTGGTGCTCAAGTAGGACGTTTGGCAACTTAGAAAGTGAGTGACCGTTGTCAAGGTCGGATGTTGTTGTTAGGTGTTGGGATCATCTCAGTAAATCAAAAGGAAAAGAGTTCCAGAACCTGACTTCATACGCTTACTTTGTGTTCTTCCTCAGTCACTCAAAGCTCGGGTCCAACTAGTCATTGGCGTTGCAGCATACCTTGAGCAGACCTCGGTCCTTGACACCTTGAGTATCGAAATCGAAATCCTTGTCGCTCAAAGAGGGGTAGGGGTGCTTCACTAGCTCCCTCTATGCTCATACATGCCGTCCGTGAACGAAGCAAGATCAAGTCAGGCGATCCATGATGATGTATCACATTATGTGCTCAACTTGTTGTCCGTTTCTCAATACGCTGCAGCTTGAACGTCACCATGACTAACCCCTCTTACGAGCGCTGCTCTAACGATCGTACTTCGAATACATATAAACCCTTTCCAAGACCAAGGTCCGCAAGGAGAGTCAGGAGACAAGCCCAAGACGTTCTCAGAGATCTACCAGCAGACGACGAGGGTTTTGAGGGCGAGAAACAAATAGTCTGCCATTCAGCATATAGTCCTGAAGATTTTCAAGCGCGGCCAGGACGCCAAGCCTTGGAACCAAACAGGTAGCTGGAACTTTTGAAGTGTCGAAAAAGTCTCGTTAGACCCTCATGGGTGCTGTCAACTTGGTTTTTTGTTGTTCTCAAGCTTCTCAAGCTCTCATGGAGTGGAATAGCTCCGTCATGAGTGAGCGAGGCTGGAGATACATGTAGAGATGTTTCGAGGATATTGAAGATCAGAGAAATAGGGGCTGCATCAAGACTTTGCCTCGTCGTGGTGAGGTCCTCCTCATCCTCCTGCAAGGTGACAAATGGCGTAGCGTCGTAGCGATGCTTATATCTTACAGGAGAGGAGGATAGAGAGACATATATACCTTCCCCTTGACATTCTCGCTGCTTCACTATGAGCAGGATAATGGAGTAACATTTCAAACATCGGCTGGCGCTAGCGAGCCTTGAGATCTTGTGCGGGGTATAAAACTGCAATCGAAAGCGATTATTGCGACTATCCATGAAGCCGGATGCGGTACTCTGGTTGGTTAGGTGGTGGTGAATGGGGCCGCGACGCTTATTCCTCCGAATCTGAGAATGGAACTACTCTCCAGACCAGCCAACCAGTCGAGAAGGACTTGGAAGACACGTTTGAAAGAGTCCAAGTCCTGCTCGGACCAGAATCGAGTCTCAACTCGGCAAGTCCAAGTCCAATTCTATAGATTATGCCCTTAAACTCGCGAATATTCGAGTTTATACAATTTTAAGGCCTTAATTCAGGCTTTAAATCAACCCAATTCTATCCAAATCCGAGTCAAATTCTATCGAAAAGTGCTCGGCTATTGAATTGAACTCGGACTCGTTCAACCCTATTAGAAGATACGTGCTTGAGAGAGGATTTCTTGTGATTGGAAGACTGATTCTGATTCTCGGGATCAAATCCTTTGCTGTCAAGTGAGCAGCAATCATGAGCTCAGGTGGGAGCGAGTTGAGTATCATTTCCATCCATTCTCTCCGCACTCACAGCTGAGATCCCTGCTTGAAATTCAGGATCGCATCTCATCCTCTCATCCAAAAAATGTGCAACTGTCAAAGTCAAACATGTTGTCAACCGTCGATCGAGTGAGAGGATGAGGGGATACACCCTCTCAAGTCTCTTGGCTTATACCCATATCCCTTGAAGACACTCTCCCAATAGGCAGACGAGCCTCCTAAAAATTGCTTCGAAACACCACCACGCCGTGATTATCGCCATGATGGTGTTGTGGTGATGGTGGTAGTGTGAACCTACTTGGAGAAAGCAGAGGAGAGGTGAGGAGATTAATACCTAAATTGCATCGCCTCCTTCATTTGACTCACTTTCGCTCTCATTAGGCTCGAGGATTCGAAGTTGAAGCTTAGCCAGGTTTAGCTCTCGGTGAGCCCAAGAGTCGCAGCACAAGAACAGATACATTGTGCAGAAATACAATACCTAGAAAAAAAACGGGGACTGGGGTTGATAGAATTCGAAAACGAAATATTGAACTCCTGAGGCGGAGAGAAAGGGGGATTGGAATGTCGGGCTGTTGGAGGACATTCACTCGACTAGAGCGGAGCGGGGAGGGATCTTTCCCCGCCACAACCGCGGAGAAGTGAAAATCCTACATCTCGTCAAGAAAAGAACTTCTTTCCTCTCGGATATTGGGCTCACCTTGCTGGGCGTACGCGCGGACCTGCAGGCACGGTAGCAAAAAATGAATTCAGAACACTAGTTGTGTCAACCAGCTATCTACCTGTATCCTACAATTCTCGGTCCTTGATCGAGTCTCCATATGTCTCCCTCTGCTCCTTTAGCACGACCAGAAAGTCTTTGGCCCATGCCTGTTTCGGTTTCTCAGCCGAAAATGCCCCAATGTGGGACTCCCAACATCCATCCTCCAACATTCTCTCTTTAGTCTTACAAAGCTTTTCTTCCGTGACAGGCATTTTGGGCCAAACACCAAGCTTAGCACCCATTCCCTCATCTAGGAAGTTGTCTGTGACGAGTTGTGCAACTTTTTGACGTGTTGAGTCGAACTCGTCTCCCTTCTTCAAGAAGATAGCGAGCAAGAGCTCCATGCCTCCGTTCTCCAAAAATTGAGCTCGGAAAGTATCATCGCGGAGAAGACCACTGATAGCAGTGATCTTTGCCTTCAGTGCTCCAGCATCTTTCTCTCGTCCAAGTCTTCCCCGAAGAGTCGATACAAAATTCCCCTTCTCACTACCCCTTCCGCTGGCAGCCTCCGCACAAATCGGGTAGAACACCATGTTCCCAAACTTAGCAACCTCCTTCAACGCCGTAGGATTATTCTGTACTGAACTTGCCAAGATACTAGCAGCTTTCTTATCTCTGCCATTTGTCTTCGCTGGCATCTTCTCGGAGCCGGATCCGAGGATTAGACAAATAAGCTTCTCGAGAACTGGACCATTTTTAGCGATTTCGAGACCGTAGTAGATGTCGTGTGATAGTTCCATCAGATCGTCGAGTGCGGAATCGAAAGCTCGAGCTTCCATCGTTATGGAGATCATGGCTTTCTGGAATGTGCCCATGTCGGTTCCATCAGGGGCAGGAGGGAGGATCTTGCCGGCTGTGTCTACTGTGGGGGGCTTCATGGGGACTTGATCTCTCATTGCGGGCTTGGTGCCTGCCTCTTCTGATTCAGGTTGTGGAACGACGACGACAGATTGTTCGGTTGGGAGGTCATACAGTGCTGCTTCGAGAGATGCGCCTTCTTCTCCTTCCATCGGGATGTTGAGTCGTGCTTCTTTCGTGCCTTCGTATACGTTCATTCGGACATGGAGACCCGGTGGCAGGTCTTGTCCTTCGCGGATGGGTTGGAAATCTTTTGTTGGTACGAAGACTCGGGGGTAACAATCCGTTACGTCTGTTGGAGAGCAGATCAGATCGTGATCCGCTGGAGGAGATGCTGCCGGGGCAGACATTGCTTGAACGAAGAAAGGTAGTGCCAGCCATACCAGGCCCAAGAGCCCTCGAAGTGATACCTGAACCATCTTGTCTGAACGTGTGTTGTAGATACCCTTGTGGCAAGAGAGAGCTGTTTATATATCGTTCCCAAAGGCCACGTCGTCTTCAATCTGTCACGATAGAAAGGACACGATTGATTTTCCGCTTCAGCCTTCGTAGAATCCTTCGTTGCCTCTCAGCAGTTTCGAGGTCTAGTACAGCCCTGTTGAAAGCTCCAATATCTAGGGGCTTCGACTTTCCTTCGGCCTGCTTCTTCCTCTCAATCTGCCACTCGTCGAAAATCTCGGGGCAACTCGTAAACAATGCCTCTCCCTCCCAAGATGACCTCAAAACTGGGCAGTCCCGCCACTTAACCAAATACCAGACGAAACCGTTTTTCGATGTAAGCTGTGCCAATATCTTCTCGGGGGGGTGGTCTTGACCGTCGTCGGTTTCCAAGGAAGCAAGAGATTCGTTATCGTCTTCGAAGTCGGCGTCGCTGTCGTCGAGGTCCCAGTACTGGATTGTCTGTCCTGGATTCGTAGCCATCTTTAAGGACAAGTGTCCGGTCCCATATTGAAGACTGTCGTGGAATTGGATGATGCAGAGCTCCGCTTGCGGTTTAGCTTCATCTATTCTGCCATTCGTCACCGACTAGCTGACTAAGCGAAGTTGAGAGCGAGGTCCGCATTTGACCATCACGACGACCATTGAGAGGAGCTTCAAGGCCAATTGAGCAGCAACAACATGTTCCAGTTACGGAGAAAGGCTGTCCAAGGTGCGGGACGACTTCCTGCTGCGGGATCGAAGGTCACAAAACGGTACTCGACAGCGCAGCATGGAAAGACAGGTGATGAGGTCCATCATTTCGCGGGATCGAGTACGGAACACGGCCACCATCATGCTGGACCAAAGGAGGAGTCTCTAGGCGTGAGTATTACTTCCAGAGCTTGAGAGCTGGACTGACCAGCTGTAGGCACAATTCTACCTTGTCCTTGCGGCAATCCCCCTCTCCCTCGGCGTCTACGCCTTCTCTCGACCCGGTGCGGATGGAAAGCTTACTGGCTTCTCGACACTCATCGACAGTTACTCGGAGTACAAGGAGAAATGGGCAGCACGAAACACATTACATACTGCTGCTATTGAGCAAGCCGCCTTCGACCGAAATCTCTTCCAGAGCTCGCAGGGAAGCATGCATGTCAACTTGAGGTTCCCTGAGTAGGTCTTTGCGCTACATGGGTGAAGTGATAGGTACTGATCATGCATAGAATCTTTAACACAGGATCGCCATACAATGTTTCCGCCGGACAGCAACCGAGGAACATGGATCAGTTGGTGGCACACTATGAGAAGCTGAATGTGGATGAGGAAGAGAGGAAGGTTAACGCTTTGGTAAAGAAGTTATAGCTGAATGGGAGGAGAGATGAATACCCGCACATATGAAATCTTTACTTCTTCTGTTGTATATCTTGACTGGAATTGTGAACCGTTCTCGCATGCCAGATTATTGGCTGTTCGTGTCAAAGGGAAGTACCGGTAACCCTCTTGCCGCTCGAGTGGGTGGGACTGTTGTTGGCATTGGTACTTTTTCAATCTACCTGTGTAATTGAAAAAGGATTGGACTAGTGGCCAAGGATATCAAGGTCTACGTTTGCTACATATCGAGAATTCTCGATGCCTGACTTCCTGAGATTATCTACATCAAAGCTTCTGTTGCACGTCTGTCCTTTTGATGCCTTATTGTCTTCACAATCGTGCCTAGCGTACCTGAACTCAGGTATCGAAAACATGTTTTGGAATTGGACATGGCTATCAGTACAAGATTCAAAATCGGCAAGTGCACGCCAACAAGCAGTCAAATTACTACCCGGATTGCGTTACAACTCATGAAGTCTGGCACATTCTGTGGCGTAGGCACCATTTAACTAAGGTCGATAAGCTGCTCATGCAGGTTTTCGCTAGATACCTGCTTCTTCTCCATGCCAGCAACCGCGCTTGCGACATCAATATACTCACACCAGTGCTCGGGCTCCTTATCCGCGCGGTATTGATTAGAGTCGACGAAGTTGTGAGTCTCTTCAAAGAAGTGGCCGGATAGAGTCTTAATGTCTAACTTGGTGTCCTCCGCAGCTTCCACCGAAGAGAGTACTTGACCCGAGGATTTATCAAATGTCTCAGAGATCTTGGGACATTCTGGCGTCGATTCCACTACTTCTGCTACTTCCGACCCTGTCTTCGCACTCTTTTTCTTCGCTTTTTTCTATTCCTTAGCCTTCTTAAGATTCTCTACCCATGCCCACAGAGCATTCCCAGCTCCATTCGGATACAGCGCTATCCAATCCCTATTGTCCATTCTTACCAAAGAAAATCCACAACCTACAAACTTGCACGCCAACTCGTCGCATCTTTGAGGCGAAAAACAGACTTTTCAAACAAGATAATATGGATCTATGCGATACACCTCATGCAGTCCCAATTCGGCGATGGCAATGTGTCTGCGGCCAGGCCGTGTATACGTTCACCATAGCATTGATAGTTGTGTTCTGGGAGCTCTTTCCAGTACCGATCGTTTTCGAGATGGGTAGTATATGTACGATTACATTAAGGCGCATGCAACGCTGTTCATACATGTCATATGTTTCATTAGTTTCGCGCTTGAGGAGTCGTTCTTGTGGGCTAGTTAGGCCAATTGGCTTGGCTTTCGTTGGAGGATGCCTTATTGTCCCCATAGGGCTGGGTGATTGCGTAGTGTTGAGCCTGCCCCGGGGTGGAAGCTTCGTTGCCCATTTTGAGATAATTTATGGTTGTGAGTTGAAATTTGGAAGAGCCACTCGGCGTAAGAGGTCTAATTTTATCTTTATGATTGTGCGTTCCGACTTTTTGGGACTGGACTGGTTAGCTCCCGTCCTCATGGCTCGCGGTTCGTGGTCTCTAACAAGAGAGTGACACAGCAAAGTACCACAGATCGGGGACATTAATCGGAACCTAGGCTGGAACATGACAAGTTGACCTCTGAATTGTGCCCCTCCCAATCATTCGGAGGAGATTACAATAGCATTTCCTTGGCGACATCGACATACTCGCTATCCTCTTCCTTCGCTTCCTCCTCCTTCTCATCTATCTTCACATTTGTCTTATGATTCTTTTCATGTTCAATTAGGGCTTTCTATTTAAGCTCTTCCATCCAACTCCAACATGATAGCCCGACCCCAGCCCCAAATACCTGTGTCCATTCAGCTTTGTCCATTCAGCTTTGTCCATTCAGCTTTGTCCATTCTAACAACAAGGATCCACATCCAACGAAACTATCCGACCTTTGCGAAATCATATATCGTGGCGGCCGGAGGTTTCCGTTCAAGAATAGCTGGATCCAAAAGATGCATTGTATTCGATGCCAGTCCGGTGTTGGCACGGAACCCACCTTTATGCTGTAGACACTTTTACCAAGTTTTTGTAAGTCTTTCTCGCCCATATTATCGAAGGACTGAATATGGTCATAAGATGAGATATCGGAGAGGACATTTCTAAGGCGGCCACGTCGAAGTTCGTACTGCGTGTCCGTTTCATCAGGCTGGCGCTTGAATACTCGTTCCTGTGGAATGGATGGTTTCTCGCTAGAGTCTGGTTTGTCCGGCATGGTGGCTGTAGATGGCGTGGAGAGTCTGTTGCCCATTGTTTGATCTTCTTTCATACATTCAAACATGAGCTTTCGCAGGTGTGAAATAATATAGATGATGTATTGGTGGTGGTCACTTCATAATGAATTGGTGGGTTTGTCATGTAGTAATGGACTGGCAAGCTCCCGCTGCCTTTCCCCAAATTGTTCGTGAACCACCTAAGTGTACCAAACTTCGAGGAACATACAGATGCTGACTTCCAGGTTCTCGTCACTTTGCAGATTTCCACAAGCATCCCTTGAAGGCAGAATCTAGGTTGGGGTCGTAACTTACAGGCTGGAATATTCTTCTGGTAGGCGTCGTCCTGCCGTGAAAGTACTTCAGATTGCTGGACATTTGAGGAGTTCAAATTTGAAGTTGCCTCACGAAGTCTTACAACTCGTGGAATGAGTCGTAATGGTTTCCATTATCTCTTTCCTGTGTGACGTCGATGTAATCAGGTAGGTCGCTATCCTCTCCCTTATCCACGTCCCTCTCTTCCATCCCCGCAGTCGTCTTCTTATCTTCGCTCCCAAGTAATCTCTTCGATTTCAAATCTTCCATTCTGAGCCAGATAGACAATCCAATATGAGTTGAGGAGCACATCTCCACCCACTCCTGCTTTTCCAACCTCACCAATAGCTCTCCAGTTCCTTCAAACTTGCATGCTACAGCTGTAGCCGAAGAAGCAGGCAACCAGACTCTCTGCTGCAAGAAGAGTTTAATCCACACAATACATTGTATTCGATTCCATGCGCAACAGGGTGTAGAGTCTACTGTGATCCCTTCGATGCTTCGACCTAAGTATTCGTAATTGAAATCGGAGATGTTCTTCCACCACCAAGTATCGTCGTAAGGATTGTTGTCACGGGAGATAGAGAGGCGATTAATGATGGAGCTAAAGAGCCCGCATCGAAAGTTGTAGTCGTTGTCTGCCTCGTCGGGTTGCCGTTTGAGGATTCGTTTGGGTGCAGCAGGCTGCGAGGCCGTAGATGGTTTCGAGGTGTCGTTGCCCATGTTGATAATGCCCGATGATTCTTCGTACAATTCGGGTTTTCGAAGTAGTGAGAGAAGAGGTGGCAGGATTTAACGAATAGAAATGTGCGCTCATGATCTTTGGTACCGGCCCGAGAAGCTCCCGCCTTCTCCCTAATACCAACAAAAGCGACGCACCAAAGTACCAGAAATCCTTGGACATTCATCATGACCTGAGCTCAAGAACATGACAGCAGTGATCAAAGAACGTATTTCTGAACTTCAGTCGGCTACTCGAGGTCAAGCTGGAAGTTTGTTGTCCCTCCAATGTCAGGACAACCGTGACGCTCTTTTGCGCCTCGAGGGAAAAGCCCACCATCATTCCCCATGATGAGACTAATTTTAAACTCTGTTGCACATCGCAAGCATAAAAAGAAATCCCACAAAAACAGCCATTGTACCGTCTCTTGACGTCTTAGACTTCTTGTACTTTGATTTGTTGCACGTCGCAAGCGTCAAAAGAACCCCACCTCATACTTAACTCGAAATGGACCAATCAATCACCACGCACACCCCAAGAAGCAAGAACTTGAAGACGAAGACGGTTTTGACTTGGAACTTTTGTTTTTAGGATGATAGATGGAACTTGAAACCGCATATTTGCTGGGTTTGAGCTTTTGGAGTAAGGACGAAGCGGAAATGTGTATTTCATCTCTTAAGCAAAGTGTCAGGAATGTTGCGGTAGGAAACTTGCGAGCTGAATGTCGAGAACACATCAAAGTACTTCCAAAACACGATAGCCTACTGCAGAGTCCTGAATAGACTGGGACATTCATCAAGGCTTAAACCCCTATCCCAAGTTCATTGCCATTATCAAAACAATTGCATACAGGCTCGTATTGCTTGTTTTACATATCTGGAGGCACTCTCTCACAGCAGACATTTTCAATCTGTACAAAACGGCAACTAGCAAAGTACCTGAAAGCCAAGGAGATTTTTCTGGGCCTAAATTTGACATTCCGACAGCCGATGAGTAGTCACTTGACTTCCATGAGAGGCTGCTCGAAGTCAGGTTTTAGGTTCCTCTTCAGGTGCTTCACATACTGAAATAATTGCATGTGGTGCTTCGGGCAAGAAAGACTAGCAGCTCGTGGTGCATTTGTAAACAAGAAACAACGCTGACTCTTAAAGGCCACGGAAAAGTCGATGCCAATACCATTGCTCAATCGAATTCAAGAACTCACTATTCACATCTGGCGTTACTAGCCTAAAGGAAACGTACGCCTTCAATGCTGGTGACCCCTTGACGCCATAACCCGCTAAACAGACAATGCCCGTCTCCAGACCCCTTCTCGCGGAAAATGCAAAAGACCACCGATAATAGCGAAGGTTTCCATATCCAGTCTCTTATCTACTCCGTTCCTCGTTCATTATTCGTATATTGCTCCTGTCACCGTCTTGACTTAGCCAAAGCAGCAAGTCGCTTTCGCTTCTCTTCCTTCTCTCGCTTCAATCTGTTCTCCTCCGCAAGAGCTTCGGCGTCCTCCTTTCGTGCAATACGAGCCGCGAGTTCTTCCTCTTCGTCCACCTCGAATGCAGCAGCTTCCATGTCAGAAGATGCGTCCGAGTCGTAGTCTCTCTCATCTTCTTCCTCGTCCTCTTCCTCCTCGCTAACATAGGCATACCGTGCAGAAGAGCCATATCCGTTACGATGGCGATCCGGGCCTCTGTCATAACGAGAAGAAGACGCGGATGCTGACGCTGAAGGTCTCGAAGCAGGTTTCGCACCTCCTGGCTTTGGACGAGCAGTTCCGGCATATCCAGTTGTTGCCGTAGCTGCCTTCTTGATCTTTTTCTCGGGCTCAGGTAGTGCCTTCTTACCACCTTCCTTCACTCCATTACGTCCGTTCTGTCCAGCTGGAAGAGGTGTCTTGTTGAATTTGCTACCCGGAGCCATATTATTTGCGAGGTTCGATCCCTTTTGTGCCCTGGCATCCTCCCGCTCACGTTTGCTTGGCAACTTCTCGATCTTCTTGTGCTGAATCTTCCCAACCTGCCCTAACGTTGACTGTGCTGCCTTTCCTCGAGCCATAATCTCTGCGAATGAACCTTTCTTTGGGGGGCCTTTCGGCGCGACGATTGCGGGAGGTGGGGTTGGTCGACCTGGCTTTGGCGCATCGCTCGCAAGAGGTGGAGTTGGTCTTCCACTTGGGCCAAGTTTGACCTTCGACATCGTCTTCTCGACAGACAGTGATCGAGCATTATTAGGAGTAGGTTTGCTGAGAGTTCGAGTCGTTGAGATAGACCCAGTCCTCTGTATCTTGTCGACCGACTTCCGAAGCTGATCGTCCGCTTTGCGCTTCGGGAGAGGTATAGTATGCGTGGATTCGGTGGGACTGGGGGACCCAGAGATCTGGGCGAGGAGATCTCCGATCTTGACCATCTTGTAAGTATTTATTTGCGTGTTGAGGACAAGGAGTAGATTCTCACCGGCATCGTGGCAACTGTGGGAAGGGCAGTCACAGATTCTGGCGATCAACACTGGAAGCAAATCGCGTGGTTTGCTTGTGAGCGTGGGCTCATAAACACATCTCAGCAGAGCGTGTGTTTCTGAGAGCAACGAATGCTAAGAGTTGTCGAGGAGTGGTGTTACGGAGGCGAAGTCGGTGTGTGATTATTTTGGGATCAAGAAAGTTGACTTGCGATAACCTGTCACGTGCCTTCCAGTTTCAGCCGCATCGACCTGGCATTCTGAGATTCACTGACAGCATTACGGACGATGAATCAAGGAAGTGGACTTCATGGAACCAAGAATTGAGATCTGAAGGATTCGAAAGCCACGTAGGTTCTATACAACTCGAAGTCCTTTGTAATGTAACTGTTCATACAATGTCCGATTGCATTGTGAATGCCCGACGCATCCTGGGATATTTCCGTTGCGGGGTAAAGAAAGACATTCATATCTAAAGCTGGGGAAATCTCAAGCGTGCAAGTACTCGGTTTTGACGAGGAGAGTCGAAGGGAGTCAAAGATGTATCCGGCTTGTGTATAGTCTGCAAGTCGCTGATAAGCTTGGAACAGCAGTTCACCAAGTTTGTTTCGAATCCAAGGATAAGTCCCCTCCCTTTGCTTATCACAAGTCTTCTGCCAATTGCCGGATGACCCCACCGCTTCGAGCACACACGGCATAAAGGGAGAGTGACAATACGTGCATGTCCGTATCAGACACCGGGTTCCATTGGGTATTGTTTCTAATAACCGCTTTTCGACGCCATTCCATACTCCATGTAATGCCATAGATCATCGATATGCATCCATCCATCGAGAGACCATGCCCGTATACCCATTCGTATGAAGATCAACCCATTATGTAAGGCTAATCCTGTAGCATCTCTTGGTCTTCTAAGCTCTTCATAATCCCTCCACCACAGCCTTCCCACTTCCTAGCTTCTAACTCGTCTTTCTGGATATCACTTCGCTTTTCCTCCTGAACTGGCGGCCTCTCTCCTCGTTGCTGCAGCATTCCATTAGCACGTCCTTCATGTAAAGCTGGTAATGGAACACACCGTCCTCCAACAGAGCCGTATCTACCGCATTGCCTGGCAGATGCACATATCTGACCACACTCCCTCGAATGAACACATTCTTGACCGAAGACTAACGATCCTCGAGTCAGCGAATGCCCGTGATCGCGATTCTCTGGCGCGCTGTCAAAGGTGACTGACCAAATGTGGATATTTCAGTTCCTCCACCACTTGTATATCATCGAGTTTGATGTTGAGATATTGGTCAACTGAGCGGAGAGTGCCCTTTATCTGGATATCGTTCTTCAATTCGACGGTGACTTCGTGGTCGACCTGTGCATTCGGAGTCAGTCAACTGCTTTTATATGTTGTGGGAGCAGAGCTGTTTACCAGGGTCTTGAAGAAGCTATTTGCAAAATGTTAGCATTTGATCGCAAAATCAGGGTCGCGGAATGCTTGGGAGGATTCAAACCTGAAGAAGAGCATCTTGGAGGTATGGAGTCGTGGGAAAGGCCTCTGATGGTCGCGATGAGGTTGTACGATGTTTGGTGCAGGAAGGTTGTTGAAACCTCAGGCACCAAAACAGAGCCTTAAATCCAACCAGCTGGATTTTATCCAACCTCTTCGACCACCACAACGACGACGGATCATGACAAGCCGGCCTCGCCATGCACGTATCCGTGAAGGACAATGACAACAGGGGCTTGACTTTAAGATTGGACTCCTGCTATTCACGGACGACGCCGGGGCCATATTTACACGACAAATAGTCCTCATGTGCACAGAGACATATGCCTTAACATCATAACCGTCATTCCGCCATTGGGCGCCGAATAAGAAGTGTCCACGGAGGCCAACCAGAAGAGAATATCCCGCCATGGACGAGAGGCTCGGATGGTATTACGAACGTGGTCCAAGATTGTCACATTCTGCGGTAGGGTGGCAGACCTCGACGCCTCAAAGACATTTCTAGATGTCTCATTCCAGACTCCTAGCTGATCATGCTCCCCGATGTCAGTCTAGATACAGCAGCCAGGATTTACCCCGCCCGATCCTGGCCCCGATGCTGATGAGGTCTGTACGCAAGTAGTCAAAGGTCCCGGACTGATTGTTTCTACAAGCAGACATGCTGATTGATATACTGTGGGTAATATCTCCCACAGACCTACAGCAGATCATCAGCATGCCTAGCATGGGCATAGTAGCCAAGACGGGTCGGGGCTTCTTCCAGTACTCTGCTACAATTTCGGCTTTGAATTGAAACCTACAATGGCTATAGTTCTACTAGAACACCTAGTCAGCCTGTTAGGAATCCGTCGAAGTTGGCGTCATGCTCAAATGGCAACCCTTCCCAAAATCCTTATCAAATATGCCGATTGAGACTCCAGTGAGTCCAGAAGCTGCAAGAAATTGACTTTGAAGATGTTCCTTACCCGGAAACGGTCTCTGAATACGGATACGCTGCATGAGGTGGCCGGGGTAGGTTTACAACCCGGCGTGAGAGAAAGTCTTCTTTTGACAAGTCTGGATTCAGCCTGCGTGTAAGCCCTACAGGATAATTGATTAAGCTTCTGCTTCAGACTGCAGACTGATGTTAGCTTCTTCAAACAAGGCATGATTCCCTTAGCTCAATCGGTCCGGCGACCAGAAACGTTTCACGGAATACCTAGCATACCTTGTTCGTTAGACTCGTTACTACTGCAGAGCACATTGGGCAGCTCGTATCTACCCATGTGTTATGTGCAGCTATTGGCTGGCCCTGGCATTTCCGTATTACCAGCACTCTCTCATATGCTTTAGAGTTCATGACAATGAGTTGTGAGCATGTCAGGGTACACGTTGAGGACCGTGAGTACTTGGGGGTATCCCATAAGCGTTGGAAATCATAATCATTCGATTGTTATCATCCGTTCTTTGCTTGTGACGCATCCCTGAGTTCCTGTGCACCTTCAGCCTTATTCAACCTATGGCTTGCTATGGGAACATATTGGCGGGTCAAGGTGAGCTCGCGGCGAGGGAGGACAGGGCTTTGTCGTGATAACGACCAAGCCGATACTAGCTAGGACCAGTTAACCCCGATGCACGAACCCCAATGCGAATGCGATTCCAGATTCAGATATCGACGCCATATGCGGGGAACGGACCGGAGGATTCCGTGCAGGAGAGCAGCGAATGAAGAGAACGTCTTTGCAGATTACAAGACAAGGTTTGTTCTCCCGCTTCTGAACGACTTCGGTAGAGTTGAATCGAGAACCCTTACGAGCAAGGGTTGTTCCCAGCATCGCACGAAGGAATACAGATTTCGTCCGACTGTCTCGGGTCTCGATTGTTTTACAAATTAATTGCATCTGAGCGCGGGAGGTGCCCAGGTTGTTCGGTGCTGCTATTTCTGTGTTCTTTACCGCTTGGCTTCACATGTCCTTGGTCATGCAGGTCAAGAGGCCACCATGCGGCGAGACCAAAGCATTCATATATTCATTCCTATCTCCACATGAATTTTTCCGGTTTTGCTTCTTCCTTTGAGATCTAGAAGCTTCACTACTTGTGAATAAATATCACTACATCACTTAACCTTCATCCCTTCCAGTGTCAAATTCGTTTCTACCATATCTCCTCTTCCTCATCATGGCAGCAGCAAACGTGCAAGCACCTCCAACGGAGATACCTGGCTTGCCAGATTACCTTCTCGATCCAAATGCGACATTGAAGGATGATAGTGCTAGGTGGAGGTATGGGAAGGCGCCAGACTACTCGACCACTCGAAAAGTGTATGAGGCGAGTAAGTACATTCTCAAAGAAATAAATTACGGGAGAATTGTAGTTGTTTCCTCATCGGAAATCTTTCCAATTGTCTTGTTGTCTCCCTCACCTCTAGTATCCTACTGACTTTCAACAGCCAAGACCAAGAGCCACGAAGCAGCCAGTTTGCCAAACCTTGTTGAGAACTTGGTCAAGAATTGGGAGGTAGAAGCGTCTTTCAAACCAGAAATAGATGACTGGCGGACAATCGACCGACCGAACTACACTTTCTCCATCAATGGTGGACCACCTCAGACAGCGGAGCATATGCTGACAGTTGGAACCTACAATGCAATCATCACACCAAACGACTACTATGATCCAACCAACTCAGACTTTAAATCGAGCCACAAAACGTTCAAGCGTATGATGCCGACATTTGCTTGGGAAGTCTTGGAGGTTTACAGCGGTCCACCTGTCGTTGCATTCAAATGGCGGCATTGGGGAGAGATGAAGAACGATTATGTTGGGTTCAATGAGTAAGCCAATATTTTCCCCCACGCTTCATTTACTAACATACTACCAGCAAAGGCGAGAAAGTCACAGCTAAAGCCCACGGCAGAAAAATCGACATCCAAGGCATCACAGTCGCCAAAGTAGACGATAAAGTCCGCCTCCAATCTGTCGAAACATGGTTCGATCCCATGGAAATGTTCCGCCAGATCGCACCTACCGGAGCTGTTACCCGAACAATTCATGTTCCCAAGCCAGGAGAGGATATCACAACACAACTTCACGGTGATGACGAGGAAGTGAAGGAACCAGATGGGCATCTTGCTGCTAAGCAGGAGTATGAGGGTGGTTTGATTACTGGCTCGGGGAGTCCGAGAACGGGCATCTTCCCGCCTGGGATGACGGAGACAAGCTCAGAATTGGGGACTGGGTTGGTTGTTCCGACTTCCGGGCCGGCTGGGCATGCTGAGATGGCTTCTGCTACGCCAGCGGCTTGTCCTTTCCTTGCACCTGGAGCACCAGAATGAAAGATACCAGCAAGTAATTGTTACTTGAAGGCAGCGGAACCACGAGGAAACGATAACGCGAAGTAGATTCGATTGAACCAAGAATACATCAGAGCCCTATATGTGCCAAGAGATACAAAGAGTAATGAAGATCCTTCTCAGTTTCAGCTTTGGTCTTGTTTCCTCTTTGCCCCTTCTTCAGAACTCCCATCGAGTACGCTCGCCATAGTCTAAAGATAAGAAATCAGATCAGTCAAGATTGTTCTTGAATCCCTATATCCTCTCAGCCTTCACTGCCTTATACAACTCCTGAATTCCTCCCTTCGTATAATCAAGCACACTGTCATGATTCCCCGTCCCCACCTCCATACAAACCGCTTCCATCCCGCCACCACACCTTTGATCAGTCCAACAATTGTCCCAATAGTTCCTGCCTTTGACACCAATCATCGCATCCTCTTCTCCAAAGATGATCTTCACCTTTAATTTCTTCCCTCCCTCTTGAACCCTCTTCTCCCAATCCCCTTTCAACTTCAACACGCAAGCTTCGTAATCCTCACAAGCATCCCAATGACATCCTTCTACCGATTTCAAGCAAAGACGAGCCTCATCATTACCCCCCTTCGTATTTTCCGCAAATGCGAATTTAAACACTATCTTATCCAGTTCTTCCTTCTCTTTCAACGTCATCCCATAACACTCCCTACACTTCCTATCCTCCTCTGCCCTCTTCTTCCCTTCTTCCTCTTTACTCAAACTCCCCTTAAACGATCCCGTAATGGCGCTAATAGCTCCCGACGAGCTCGCGAACGCGGGACTAGCTTTCAACATCATAAACCCAGTGATACTATCCCAATTATTCAACAAGCTGTTTGGGAGGATGGCAGCGAGCGAGAGGAAAGAGACGGAGGTGATGGATTGGTGGACCCAGGGGGAGAAGAAGGTTACTGTTGGGTTATCTGGATAGAGAAGGTCGGGACGGTGGGTCAAAAGGTTGAGGGCAAAGATTGTGCCGGAGGAGTGAGAGGCGAGGTGGATGTGGGGGATGCGGAGGTGGGAGAAGAGGGCTGGGACAGTTTCTAGGAAGGTGGGGATTCGGCGGGATATGGCAACGGGGGTGGAGCCTCCGAATCCGGGTCTGTGGGGGGTTGTTAGTGAGCTTTGAGGGGAAGTGGTCGGTGAAGGATGAAAGGGGGGTTGATCAAGTGTTGGGACCGTCATCATCATTTACTTTCATCGGACGAAGAAGAGAGCAGAGGAGACGTTCGGAAGCACCTTGGATCACTTACCGATCTATGAAGATTAATCTCACTCTCTCCTTCTCAGCGTAGAAATTATGCCAAGGTGCCAGCCAGCGGCCGCCAAACATCCCGCCACAAAACAAGATCGTTGGCACGTCTTCGCCAGCCTCTGGCCCAGCAATTGAATAGCTCACTTTCAAGGCTTCATGTTTATCTGTTGCTGGGAGGGTGAATATTTGATGTAGCTTTCGTGGGGCTAGCCTGCCGATGGCTTGCTCCTCGGCTGGGGTGATGGAGATTGACATGGTTGGTTTGAGTTTTGACTTCAGGAATCGCATCTGTCGAAAATTACATCTCGAGGGTAAGTGAGGTTATTATCTTGTTTGTATTGGCTAGAGATCTACTCTAAGGTGGTGCCTAGTCTGGACGCGTGCGGGAGCTGAAGATTGTGGCGAGGAAAACTGGACCCTTCCCAACGACCTTACGAACTGGCCAATCACACCTACCAATTGAACACCATCGTAATCATTCAGCCAAACCGCCACAAATGGACTTCATTCTGAAAAGTCTCGTCATGTTCATCTTGGAGATGATCTAGCTTTGCCTCCTTCCTGTATCAAAGCAGATTCTTTTCCCATGCTTTTCTGTAGACCCTGCGCCCAAAACTCCTTGCGATGCATCAGACTGAAAATGAGAACCTCGGGATATCAGACAAGTAGGACAGCATTTACGCAGCCGTCATTTTCACAATTGTTTGTGATCTGTGCCCATCGTCCCTACAATGAACAGTGTTAGTATCTCGAACGACGTTTGCAAGGGTGGAATCCCCCCGAGTATATCATCACCCGCTCTCCGCGGACGAAGGAGTGTTGATCCCATGCTAGGTGGAGGAGAGCAACATACCCATACGACTTTGCCACCGGCGGTCACCAATCCAAGTTCACTGACATTAACCTGACCACAAGGTTAGCATGGTACGTTCTCGAGAAGTCTGAAGGCGCTCAGAGCTTGGCTTCTAAGAAACGAGAACAATGGCGTATGGTTCGTTTGCACGACAACTCTTGGGACAGCCCTAAGACTTCGAATCCCCACAGTTTAGAATGACATTATACGTACTTCGATGATGGTACCTAGACATCTTGGAGTCAGTATACCTCTTTCGATAATATCGGGATTGTTCTGCGAGTGAAATGTATGCTTCCCCGGGCTTGCAGCGAGTAGAACTCGTGAGGACTGGCGAAAAGAAAATATGGCTCAGAGGAAGTCGACTTACCCTTCGTGAGGACGCCCAGTTGCGTATACATCGGCTGCGAAATAGATCAGTGAAACGTTCCTTGTGGGAGGGTTTGAGTATACTTACATTCTGAGGATTCTTCTTGACAGAAATGATTGGCAGTTGCACAGTCACTGCAACAAATTAGTCACATGCTTTTAGAAAAGCGCAATAGGCAGAAGGTCTGAAACCCGCTCGGGAGCGCCCAACACAGAAAATCGAAGAGGCGAGACAAAGAGAGGTATTGCTTACCACCTAGTTCTGAATGGGTAACATTCGCCTGGTTATTGTCAAAAATGATCTTGAGACATATGATTGCAGAAAGACCTGTATCATAAGAAAGGGGTCCTCCCTTACCTTCTTGTACCGAAGACCCATGGGTCTGATGAAGCGCTCATATTTAACCTAGATCAAAACATCGGGGTCAATTTGCCGCTTTTGCATATTTCGAGAGCAAGGATGCATATTCTTGGAGTATACTGCTTTAGAGCAGCCCCAGAGACAACTCGAAAGGAAGGGATTTTTCTCCAATAAATTCGCACGTACCGGTCGTCTGGTAAAGTCTGCAGAGAAAGTTAGAACTGATTTGCAAAGGTAATAGGTCATTGTGGGATTACAAACCGGGACCAACAAATGTTGGTTTGGTTATCATACGTTTCCACCCTTTCTTTGCAGTTTTCTTTCCTGTCTAATGTACCGTCAAAATTTCGTCCTATAACATTATTTTCGAACAACAAACCTTCACAACCTTGAACATTCTGGAAGACAGAGTCAGCAATTGGCCTTTTAAGAAAGTTCTGGGAGAATGCCACGAGAAAATCCATGACATTGCAACATAAGAAGGGGTCACATACTCCTCCTCCGCAATCCCTCTGACTTTCGGAATTGGCACGGAAAACTTTGCGGCTTTCTCATTTCGTTTGTTCTTGACTGAAAACAGGGTCAGTCAATATACCGATAACATAAGGGCAGGATTCGACGTACTGGCACTACTCAAAGCCTTCGCATTCGTAGGATTGGATCGATCGAGCAAATATTGTGGCAGAGGTGTACTTGAAGGTTCCGCAGGCGCAGATGATTTGACATTTCTCTCTTCCTGCAATCTTGTTAGCACTGTAACAAGAGAGCCCCATAGCCCAACAGTATAGAAATGAGACTTGCATGTGCCTTGATCTGCTTCTTCATCTGTATCTTCTCCTTTCTCTTCTTCTGATGGAGAAGCTTCGCCCTGAGCCCTAGACTGAGAGTCAGTACACGGTTCGACATCTCCAGATAATGTTGCATGTCCTGGAGTGGAAGATGTGACCTACCCGTGAGCTTTTGGGCATCCTCGCTGTCTCGATGACCCTGTCGAGCGGCCTTCTTTCTCGTACGTTCCTCGTGATCCAGCTTTTGTTGCCCATTAGTTCAAAAACTTCGACTCGTGAGGCCTGGCAGGAATGGTCATACCCGTCTCCCATGGAGTTTGCGCCATCTGTCCATGTACCTGAGGATCGAGTTAGCACAAGAAGACGGCAGAATAGAATACAAGATCTTCACTTACTCATTTTGAGGCATGATGGGCAATCAATATGTTGAGGGTTTGAAAAAAAGAGGGCGTCCAGTTCGTAGTGGGCTGCCTCTATCACGATCGCGATAAAAAAGATATCTCGAGATTTCATTTAAGGTTGACGCTAGCTACTATCTGGGACTAGTGTACTTCAAATATGCATCCTTGTAAAGAACACCACGAACTTCCAATCTCGATGAATTGGTCGTGCAGAACAGCCTACCATCCTTCAAGATGTTCAGCAGAACGATCAGACGGTCCATCTTGGACTCACGAACACTTCCCTCCGCATTGCCACCCACATTCCTCCTCCCCTGCCGAGCTCGATACTTTAATTCGACCAGCCAGCATGTCGAACCACCACCAGATTCAGCAGCACTCTCCGATTTAATAGCTCAGACTGGAACTGCAGGCTCTGCAATACCTCCTTCTCCTGTCAAGAAACCGATCCTACGATCAGTACCATTACCGCCTCCGAAACCTTCAACGCCCCTTACGCTCGATGCCTCCATCAAGGAAATGCTGCCTCTTCTCGCAGCTCAACCAGAGCACTACGTCAGCATCCATATTCACGGCAAGCCATATCTTGTCCGCGAAGGAGATACTGTTCGACTACCATTTCAAATGCCAGGTGTGGTCCCAGGCGATGTTCTGAGACTAAATCGAGCTTCGAGTATTGGATCGAGAGATTATACGCTGAAGGGAACACCATATTTGGACGAGAGGATTTTCAGATGCAGAGCGAGAGTTATGGGGACGGAGGCAGAACCGATGAGGATTAAGGAGAAGACGAAGCGGAGGAATAGGAAGGTGAAGACGGTTAGGAGCAAGCATAAGTTCACGATTTTGAAGATTGCGGAGTTGAGAGTCAAGAATTTGGATGAGCTGAGAGAGGGCGAATAGGCGCATCCCATGTCTTGGACGAGGAAGCTGTATCGAACCTGATTGCGTCGAACACCAAGAATGGGTCAGGGACGCAAGCCCGGGTGCTCGGCGAACGAGCAATGTATTCTATTGTGCATATCAAAAGGAGGTTATGCGTGGCCGAAATGTATAAACACTACTGGAATGATTCAAGACGCCGGTCGAAAAGGAATTCCAGCGTTCTACAAGCCTTAAGGGGCGCTCCAGATTTGTTATTTCATGTTCTTTTCGTGATCATCTTTGCCTAGCTTACATCTGGTTCCTCTTTCTTTTCATCGATTCATTTGTCTAGTCTCCAGCTGGAGTGCGCTACAAAGTTCGCAACTTCAACGATCCCCAGGTGTTTCGAAGATGGCTTTGCGTTCGGTAACGCGTTCAGGGCCTCTAGACTTGCTGTGTCAGCTCATGCAGGTCAGGTGCCTCCACATCTTGTTTCAGCCTCCTCCCTCTCTGTGTGCACTTTTCACATTTTGCTTGCGCAACTTTAGCCCAGGCCACCCTCACTATCCTCTACTCACGAGCATGCCTGATGGGATAGCAGGTTGTTGATATTTGGAACTCCGCCCAAAAGGAATCCGTCTCCGTCATCCGCGCTGAAATTGGTGCCTGCTCCAAAGTTTGGACCCGTTCTCGACGTTAACGAATTCGACAGATGACCCTGCTTTTCAGTACACAAATGAGCCCATTTGCTCAGACCTGAAAAGTCGTCAGGTTATAGAGCGTGCCCAGAAAATGCTCCAAGAATGCGTCTCGGGTGACCCGGAAATGGATTTCTATGATGCCGAATTTAATGGACACTATTATTGTGAAAAGGTGGATACGAAATACTGCTACTCCACGGTGCCGACCAGAGTCCTCGAATGTTCAGGAAGGCAACATGAAACCATACGTTCCAGGCGAGGAGGAGGTCTTTGGGTACGGTGCCTTGAGCTACTGCTGGGGTTATTGTCAAAATTTTACGACCACAAAGGCGTCCTTGCCAAATTACATTCTCAGTATCGACTTCAATGCTCTACCACGGACGCTAAAAGATGCCGTGACAACGACTCGCAACCTCGGTCTGCGTTACCTATGGGTTGATGCTTTATGCATTGTTCAAGACGATAGGGAGGACAAGGACGCAGAGATCACTAGAATGGGTAACGTATACCAGAATGCGATCATCACGATCGTTGCAGCAAACTCTCCAGGGGTTGAATGTGGATTTCTGGACTACAAACCACTGCCCAAGCCAGTACCGTCCATCTTCCGCTCTTGCTTGACGACGAGATCTTAGTGAGCGCCTTTTAAGGACAGGGTAGCGAGCGAAAGTTTGATATCCAAGTCAGCGGAGAGGGACTATACAAGTTTACCCTCGCGAGATCAAAGCAACGCAGGAGCCGCTGTACTCTCGTGGTTGGGCCTTGCATGCCTCTCCTATCCACTCGATCTCTAATATTTGGTGAGGAGGTACGCTGGAATTGTGCATCTGCACGTACATTCTGCGAAGATCGGCAGAGATTTACCATACTCCCAAGTAACACTTCCTATATATAACAGTCGTCACGACCTCCGCCAACCCCTATTTTTGGGAGATACAATATGAGCGAGCGTGTCTTTCTGCATGAAGCGTGGACCGATATCGCCACCGAGTACAGTAAACGCAAGCTCACTTTGTCGAGGACCGCTTCCTTGCTATAGCTGCTGTTGCGAAGCATATTCAGCGAAAAGCACATCCCTTCTTACGGCCGTTAAATGAGTCAAACAAGCCCCCTCGAGCCACCAACGACAAGAGCCTCGGTGCTGGTGGTTGGGCACAGCTGTTACAGATGGCGCAGGACTTTTGGGAAACGACCAAAGCAATTGACGAACACATGATAGCCCGCTACAACATATCCTACTATGCTGGTTGTTGGTCTCACCTTTTCATCGAGCATTTATGCTGGCAGAGGAAATACGATCTGAACCAACACCCACCAGCCTGGCAACTGGTGACCTGGTCCTGGATCTCGGTCGGTATCGAGGTGGAATTCATGATAAAACCAGGGGACTTCCCCGAGGTTGAAATATTGGACTATTCAATCACTTCTCAACCAAACAACGACCCGTTTAGCAACATGACAACTACTGAGCTAAAAATCTGTGGGCATATACTTCCAATCAACGGTTATAGCTACCACACGCTCTTTGGATCCTTCTGCACCAACATTAGCTTGGATTTGACAGCTGAGACTTGGAGCAACGACATGAGCGCCGACCAACAGCGACGTGAAAGCTATAGTCGAACGTTTGTGCAAAAGACATTTGGTGACGATGAAGCCAAGTACGTTTTCCTGTTGAACTGGACACGCAGTTTACCAAGTGCGCTTCCGTGTTGCGGCTTGATCTTGAACGAATGTGCACAAGGTCAATTTACTCGCATAGGATTTCTGTCATTCCCGCTGAGTATGGGAGTAGATGCTCACAAGTCTTGGAGTGTTTCTGTCAAAGCAATACCCAAACAAGATATCTTAATCCGGTAGACCGCGAAGCATCACTAATTTGTCGCACATCTTTCCCCTCCTTTCTGTTGGGTTTTACTCTTAATTATGCCAGGAAGTCAGCTGTGCCTTGGTGGTCAGTTGCTTCACAGCGTTTGCCAAGAATCCTTCGCTTCGAAATAGGGATACTTCCGGCTAAGAGTTATGTCCTCGAAAGGTGGATTTTTTGTATCTCACTCCATCTCCAGGAATACCCTCCCTGCCCAACCAATATTCAGGGAAGCTGGCGAGGCTCATATCAGGTGACGTCAAACATGGGTCCTAGAGGGCACAGCTGCTTCGCAAAGCCTCGCTAAAATAGGGGTCTTCCTTTGACCGGCGTGACTCACTAACAGAACATCAAGTCTTGACCACTTCGTTCCTGATTAAATTCAAACTTTACCCCGGATTCTCCGAATCTTCCCATCACAAACAAATACCAAGAAATCAATCGCCGACATCAAAGCAATGGCTGGCCACAGCACCCAAAATCGCGATCGAGGCTACAGACACTCAAACCCCAAACCACACCCACACAAAAAAGCCCCTCGAGTGCCAGGCGAAGGCCGCTTTCGAAAACCCGACGAGTCCGGATACTGGAACCCCTGGTTTGCCTGGAACAGGCGCCGAGAACTCAAATTCCCCAAGTACGATAGGAATCCAATCATCGTAGCGAAAGAATATGAAAACATGTCAGCGAATATGTATAGGCATAATCTGGAAGCGAAGAAGACGTTTGATAGTGGAATTGGATGGACGAGGACGGGGCCGAAATTGGCTTCGCCGGAGGATCATAGGGCGGATATGGCGGGGAAGAGGGGGTTGATTAGAGGGACGAAGAGGAAGATGTTGGGTAGTGAGAGGGTGGGGAGGATGAAAAGGCCTGGGAGATGGGGGAGGAAGATGGGGAAGAGAGAGGAGGTGGAGGTGACGGGGTCTAGATGCACTGGGAAGAACGAAACCGACAAAGCTGGAGCCCAAACCGGAGAGGAGAATCAAGAGCAAGCTCACAACCCACCGGCATTCGAGGGAGACAGTTCTCACCCATGCGACTCGAAATCTGAGGAATTGGAAGAAAGCGAAGATCGACAGACGATACAAGAGGTATCTGAGTGGATAGAGGTTAAGAGTGAGATTGGCTTGGAGTCTCCAGACACTGGTCTCTCTGTGGCTATGGACGATGAGTATGTCGTGATATGACTCTATGAGAGGAGTCTAGGATAATGAAAGCAACGACAACGAACATGACATACAGTCATGCATGCGGAATTTCAGTAGAAGCTACCATGAGAAGCGACTCTCTCTCGAAGTATGATGAATTAGTTTGCCTCGAACATAGTCCGATGCGGATTGAAGGTCCATCGTCGCCCACTGAAGCCAAAGTTGTTCCTGGATGCTTCAGGTTCCTCCGAGGGGAAGTACAATCGGTTCCAAGGGTTGTCCGTGAATTTTTTATATGTGAAATCAGTACATTTACCTTTAAAGCCGATTTATTTTACAATATATAAACATTTTAACTTGAAACTTTAAATTTGGATTCTAAAACTATTTTTCTATATGAATTTTTAATTTTAATATTAAGTTTTTAATTAAAATTTAATATACAATAAATTTTATTAAATAAATTTTAATTAAAATACATTAAAATTAAGCGAAAATCAACGAAAATCAAAAAAAATACTATATTTTAAAGATTTCAAATTTCTTTAAAAAATTTATATATATATTTAAATTTTAAAAAATATATAATTTAAATATATTAAATTTATTTTAAATTAAAATATTTTAAATTTCAATATATATTAATCTAAAAAGGGCAATTTATAA
>FJOG01000004.1:2112964-2147896 GCA_900073065.1 Phialocephala subalpina | reverse complement strand
GACGTCTGGAACAACAAAAGCCTTGTTAGAAAGTCACCTAGAACGTTCGTAGAGCTCCGCAATGTAGCTAGAATATTAACGAGATGTTTAGTTGACAAAGTCTTTTGTCTTCTGCGTCTGCTATTATGTTGTGCTCTTGCTCATCGGAACTCGTTGAGCTCCTCGGGATGATACCTCCATCTTTGCATAGTTCAAGGACACCAGAAGCATGTTCTACCTTGAGTCCAGACAACATAAGAATCATCAGAAGCCCGCTCTAAAAGACCTTAAAATACCCAGGCTGAAATCTCTGCCACACCCCCTCCGGATCATACTTCTTGCTCGCCGCCTGCAACTTCGCCAAGTTCTCTCGCCCATAACGTGCGAACACAGGCTGCTCAAGCGCAGCATAATTCTGATAGAGGAATGGATGGCCCAGCCCTTGAGCATAGGCGGTTGCATTCGAGCGGTTGACCATATTGCGTGCCGCAGCCATGACTATCTCATCGTCGGCAGCCGAGGACCAAGAGATTGCGATATTGAGCACTGAAAGCATCGTCAATACGAAATTGAAGAGTGATGGACAAGCACAAGGGCATACTTACAAACAAGCGGACCATCAGCAACAGTCACTCCGAGAGCATTTCCACCGTTCTTGCTGAAATGCGAGATCAAAGCCGTGGTCATTGGTTGGAAAATGAAAGCAGGAAGGAAACCTGATACGTTTTTGATACTGCTCATCTCTTCCATGAAAATCGAGACAATGTCCGACATGAGAGAAGCACTATTCTTGGTTGTCAATGTCCAGTATGTTTGTCGGTTTCCGCCTGGGTTGGAGTTATTAAATTCGACGGTCAAACCTGTGAGGTTCGTAATGCGTAGAGTAGTTGCAATTGCTCCTGGCGTGCCAGTGAAGTTTCGCAAGATCGGAGGGTTCGCGATTGGTTTGCCGTACTCAAGATCTGACGCAATAGCATACATATCTAGTGATTGTATGTAGGCGTAGGCAAGGATGCATTGAGCGTAATCGTCAGTTGGCCCGTTGATGTTCAACCAGTAGAGAGCATTATTGAGGGATGCCGAAGTCTCATTGCTGTAGAGATATGATTCAGAGCCCGCCCAAAGATTGCCTTGGGCAAAAGTCATGGAGTTGAAACGAGTGACGATGCCGAAGTTGTTTCCACCTCCTCGCAAGGCGAAGTACAGATCTGGATATGTCTCGTAGGTGACTTCTCGAATAGAACCATCAGCGAACACGACCTACACCCATCAGTATACCTCTTGAAGGGATCGTTGTTCGAGAGACCTCATATGTGTTCACGTTGTCACATGCCCATCCATATCTTGCCGAAAAGAACGACATTCCCCCACCCAAAGTCAATCCTCCAACTCCAATGTCAGCTACTCGACCTCCAATCACAGCAAGTCCTTTTGGTTGCAAGGCACTGTAGACATCGACCCATCTATTTCCAGCCCCAATTGAAGTGCTCGCATTGTCAGCTGATACGAAGACCTCGTTCAAATTGAGCAAGTCGATTGCCAGGCCCCCGTCGATATTGGACGCTCCTGAGAAAGCAGCATGGCCACCACTCTTGACGGCAAATTGACACTGCGTGACTTGCACAGTCAATACTGCGAGAGAGACTCCGAATGAGTTCGTTGGCGAGAATCTGCACGTGGGCGCATCTGATGCTTGTTGTACTGACCAATATCGAGATTCTTCATATTGGTAGATAGTGCTATTTGGGTATGAGACTTGACCTGGGAGGACAAAGTTGATGAAAGAGCACTGTGGGAAGTCAGCTTTGAATCCCACGCAGGTGGAAGTGGTCCCTACAGCCAATGCACAACCTGAGGGAAGCAGTGATCCGGTGAATATTTCTCCAGTGCTCAATGAACCATTTTGGATCAGATGACGGAAATCATCAATTCGAGCAGCGACAGCGTCAATTGAGAATGTCTCATTTTGTGACCCAACTTGCCAACAGCAGACACCAAGCAAGAGAAGCAGGAGATGTATGTTTCCCATGCTCCGGACGGACTGAGATTGAAACGACTGGAATTGATTGCTGGAAGGTGGGGTGAGAACTAGGACTCTTCGAATAGCGGATTGAAAGGGGGGCATGAATCATTCTAGACCAATGAAAACCTCGGTTGCGCCACATAAACTATGGGCTCAGGCCCCCTCTTTTGTAACGTGAGTATTAATTTAAATAAGCATTTCTTTGGCATCAAATTCTTTAGAGGGCGCGTGGTTTAGTGGTATAATTTTCCCTTAGCATACTTCGTATGACATTCAGTCTGGGAAAGGTCCTGGGTTCGATTCCCAGCGCGTCCATACACTTTTTTGTGGTTTTTTTTTTGGGCTGACTTTTAGATTAGAGTCAACAGCAGCTGCTCTTTAATTCTCTTTCTCAGCCTTTTGTTTCTATTGTCCGTTTGTGCGTGGAACATTTGACGTTGTCGGCTATTGGCGGCCCCTGCCGCCTTAGCGAATAGCCACCCATTTTGCAAGTCTCAGCCTTCATGACCATTGTACTTTTGTGAATACTATAATAAAACAGGCTCCTCTTGAGTACTCTCTATATTTTACCGCTCGAATCGAGTCTCTGTATCTAGATATAAATCTCGTTGGATTGGATATGCATCAATAACCTCTGCCCTCCTTCACAATGCCCCAAAAAGCGCTTGGATACAAGAGCAAGACAGCCGAGTCAGAACTCCTCAAGGACCCGTGTTGAGTTGTCGAGGACTACTGCCGTTTACTTCGTATTCAATTGTTTTCCTTTTAATTCTCAAACCATCCGTCTGAAGATGCAATGTCGAGGAAAATGGTACAATAGCGGAGAGGCTCACGCCAATTGCCTACACTTTATACTAGACTATCTCTAGCATGACAAGATCCACTCACGGCCCTCAAACTGTCAGATTTGTATCTGCTAGAGGAGAAGAAGTATTATAGTGCGATAGCTATGATGATGTTGTGATGAATGATTACTGCTGTATCACGCATGATTACCTAATTCGCGTGACTTCGCGTTCCCATCTTCCTCGCGCTCGCGACGACATCCTCGACTCAACGACCACACAGCTCATTGCCACAAGGCTCTCAGAGAACAGCGCAATCAGTGCATTAGCCGTGCAACGCAATTGTCTCGATCACCGGCTGTGCGAATGTTTCTAAATTGTCGGCAGGATTTCTGGGACATCCATATCGGCCGATAATTTGCCTCCGCCGCAGCGTCAACGACAATAGACGACAACATCCAAGAAATGGCATAGCTTTCTGTAGACGATGTTCCGAAACCCACGAGAGAACGCCAATCCCTCCCTTCAAATCCAATCGAAGCCATCCGTTGGTAGACCGCCGTCACCAGACGGAACCCCTCATTCGACCACAATGGCAACACACAACCCTCCCAAGCCTCTCACTCCACGACCGAATTCAAAGTCAAATCTACCCGTCTTAGGCAAGTCGCAGATGACAAACAAGAAACCGGCGTCTGCGAAAACTCCTGGCAAGCCAAATGCGAGCATATTGAGCTTCTTCAAGAAGGTGGACTCGCCACTTAAGGATGATTCGATATTCTTGTCACAAGGCGCGAATACGGTGTTACCAAAGCCGAAGGAGTTGAGCCCCGAGATATTGGACTCCCAGGATGACCTATATGATCTATACGGCGACGATGAAGATCTTGGCAGATTCAACGAGGTGGAGGGATCAGTGAAGAGGAGGAAGACTTCAGGAGCAAGTACACCAAGCGGCACGGGCAAGGATACCAATGGAGATGTGCCAAAAGAGCTGCAGACCACTGCGGGTGAACCAGCACAAGTACAAATGGATTGTACCCCGCCACCAGAGCCGATATCGAAGCCAAAGCCAAAGGGCAAGAAGCCTCGACGGAAAGGCCCATTCCTATCAGACTCGGAATCTGACTACGAGATTGACAATCCCAAGATTCAAGAAGCCGCCGTGAATGTCGAGGAGAGACAGCTTCGAAGTGCCGTTGCGGAGCAGCCTAAAGAAGTTAATTATGTGGTGAACATGAACCCTATAGATGAGGATGACATTCATGAGAATAAGCCGATGATCCTTGAGGTTGAATCTGTACTCCCTGCCGACTCATTAGCTTGGAAACGACGAAAGCGGGTGCCGGTAGCGGAGGCACAGGCCAAATGGGACGCCCTCCAGCCGAAAAATCCATCTCCTAAGAATCAATCAGAGAGCCCAACCTCAGAATCCCCGAAAATCGGTGGTAATGAAACGCCTCATGACGCACCCCCTATACCTACCTTGAAGAAGGAAGCGACAAGTATAGATGATTGGGGCAACTTCGAAGATTTCGACGAGTTTCCTGATGATGACGAATTTGGAGAGGGCGAGGAGGCTGTGGAGAGGAAATGGATGGAAGAGCAAGCCAGACTTGAAGCTGCAGAGATGGGCGAGGACGAGGAATCTTTCAATGGTTTCGACGACGACCATGTTGCTGAAGACTCAGTCCCCATCGAACAACCAGACGAGAACATGACTGCAGCCTGCCCTATCTGCGAGGCTAGCCTTGCTGGCATTGGTCCTGACGAAGCCACAAGACATGTCAATGGATGCTTGGACGGCAATCCTGTCCCACTGCCAACTCCAGTGAAAACAGAGCCTGCTGAGGTCAAGTTAATGCCACCGGAAGCAAAGAACAGGTTTGCTCGGAAAGCAGCAATTGCGAGACCTGGCCAAGCAAATCCTTTCCAGATAGGTGGCTCTTCAGATGCCGCTCCATCATCGGCATTTTCGAAGTTGATGTCTGGCCATGCAGAAGATGCAGCTTGGGCGAATGCTGCAGCTGCAGAAGCAAAATCAAGAGGCAAACCAGCTTACCAGAGGACTTGTCCTTTCTACAAGATCATGCCAGGGTTCTTCATCTGCGTTGATGCTTTCAGATATGGCGCTGTTAAAGGATGCAATGCCTACTTCTTGAGTCACTTTCACAGCGATCACTATGTTGGACTCACCTCCACGTGGTGTCATGGTCCAATTTACTGCAGCAAAGTCACAGCGAATTTAGTGAAGCAGCAACTGAAAGTCGACCCAAAGTATGTCGTGCCGCTAGAGTTCGAAGAACGTTTCGAAGTCCCTGGCACCCAAGGTGTGGCTGTCACAATGATTCCTGCCAATCATTGTCCTGGTAGCTCGCTCTTCCTCTTTGAGAAAGTGGTCGGCAAAGGATCAAATCCCAAGGTTCAACGAGTGCTTCATTGTGGCGATTTCCGTGCCTGTCCAGCACACATTGCTCATCCTCTCCTCATGCCAGACATTGTGGATTCCATCACCGGCAAGACCAAGCAGCAAAAGATCGATGTCTGCTATCTCGATACAACTTACCTCAATCCGCGCTATGCCTTCCCATCCCAGGAAGAAGTGATCAAAGCATGTGCTGACATATGTGTCTCCTTACGAAAGGAGCGTGCCGAGGAAAGCGATGCATGGGAAGTGGTCAAGCGAGAACGAGCTGGTACTGGCATGACTAAATTCGTCAACTCGGCTGCTAAAGCTGAAGACGACAGCATTGCCATGTCTCTTGCGACTAACAGTAGCAAACCTCGGGGCCGCTTACTAGTCATATGCGGCACTTACAGTATCGGGAAAGAGCGCATCTGTCTTGGTATTGCACGAGCACTAGACTGCAAAATTTGGGCACCACCAGGAAAACAAAGGATATGTGCAGCACTCGAAGACGTGGAATTGTTGTCTAGGATGACTGATAATCCGAAGGAAGCTCAGATACATATGCAGATGTTGATGGAGATTCGGCCTGAAACATTACAGGATTATTTGAATTCTTACAAACCTCATTTCAGCAGGATTGTGGGATTCAGACCGAGTGGGTGGAATTACAAGCCGCCAAACTCGAGGTACGTTTTCTTCGACTCCTCTTGCTCTGTCCTACAGATGTCCCTTTTCAGCCCGAACATTGCACTGACAAGATCAAACAGGTTCACCGACTCCCCTTCAATCTCGACAATCCTCCATTCTGTGAATTGGAAGTCCCCGTTCTCCATGGCAGAGCTCGTCCCTCAGCGCGGCTCCACACGCGAAGCATCCTGTTTTGGCGTCCCATATTCAGAACACAGCAGCTTCAGGGAACTGACGATGTTTGTCTGCGCGTTGAGGATTGAGAAGGTAGTCCCGACAGTCAATGTCGGTTCGGCGGCAGGCAGAAGTAAGATGAAGGCGTGGATTGAGAGATGGTTGGCTGAGAGGAGGAAGAGTGGGTGTTTGAAGCTTGGGCAAGGAGAAGGAGAGGTCAGGTGGTGAGTCTTGCTCAAGACCCATGCCTCACTGTTTGAGTTTATGGCTGCTCTGGATGACGTCACAGTACGAGGACTGATGATATGGTCATGTTGTATGATGAGAAAAGGCATCGATATGCCGCTAATGTATCATGGGTTTCTTGGTAAGGGAGGCGTCCGGGGTGCCGAGCAAGGCCTCAACTGAAGGGACGAAATCTGACTACCCGACTCACTTCTCCCATTTGTTCTGCTTTCTAAAGGACCCTGTTCTTTGTTTTGTTCTTCTTCCAATTCTTCAATTCATAGGCAGTCGGCTTTGTCTCGACGGTTAATGACATGGTCAAGGTCGCACCAACTTCGTGATTGTCTGACAACATCACCAGTCCTGATGGATTCTACAGCGATCTCCTTGCGATTCCTTATATAACAAATATCTATTCCATCTCGTGTTGAACCACGTGTAGTCACACCGCATTGGGAAAAGTTCATGGCGTGCAGAAGCCGAAATTGTGGCGTCGAGGAAAGTGCCGAGTAGCAGTTCTCCGTGGCTAGGATTCTCCACAGATGCGAGAGTCTCCAGATAATGTTCCAATTCCCCGGGTTCTCACAGCATGCGATATAGATTATCCTGCATACTAGTTGCTTTTGTGGCTGCGGGGTTGTTTTCATTTGTTTGCGGCTCGAGGGATTGCGAGATATAATGGTTGAAGCTCCCTGCGGTGCTTCAAAGAATTTTTCTCTAGGTCGCACTCAATCTTAGAACCTTCGATTCGAACTGAAACATTTGCCCGAATCCAAACAAAAATAAATTTATTATTTATCGCCTTCTTCCTCCCGCTTCTTGCTCAAGTAACTTAATTCGAAGCTCAAGCTCGTGATGGCTGCAGCTCAAACAACTGTCTTCGCGAGTTACGAAACATATCTTCACTAGCTAGTCTATACTGTGCTACATACTACACCTCGTGGGTCGATCTTTCAATGCTTCAAAGCCAAAACACTCTGACAAGTCTGAAGCACTTCCACTGTGACAACAGTCACCACAGTCCCCGCTCTGGACGCTACCTTTCCGCCCCTCAACAAACGAAAGCCTACTGCCGCCCCAGAAATCATGAAGCGAACTACAGCTTCACTGCCTAGCTTTGCACAAAACTGCACCGGAGCAGCGACCGCGCTGTCAAGCGGCTGCTCCTGCCTCCTTGGTTCAAATGCCGCCGTATGCTCCTTCCCATCTAATTCCAGCCCCATTGGCCCTACCCCTCTAAGCTCAAAAACTGACCCTCGCACAGACAACAACCATCACAACAACCTCAACACACACCATCCGTCTCCCCACGCAATGCAACAGCGCCCACTCCTACGGCCAGTGTTCCGGGAAAGGTTGGTTGCTCGCTGGATGTTTTGGGGAATGTAGCGATCTTACCGCTGGGTCATCCGAGTTGTCCGTTGGGGACTGTACCATTGATTGTTCTTCCAGCTGAGAAGAGTGCGTTGTTTGGGAGGGCTGGGTATGGGAGGATTGTTGCTACTACTACGGCGACTGTCTACGGAGGCGTTTTGTTGGGCCTGGGATGAGGTGGTGGATGCCGATTTAGAAGATGCTCGACATAGGATCGGCGATGTTTGGGTGCGAAGAAGAAAAGTCGAGGTTTGGGAAAAGTCATTTCAGTCGTGGGAGATGATTCAAGATGCCATACACTGTTCTTATTCTACGTTCCAGAAAGTGCAAAAGTAGCTCTCCTCTCCCAAGCAGCTGAGTAGCCCAAACGCTTCCAACCCCATATGAACAATAATCTCGTCAGCCATTCTGAACTTTGGATTTTGCTGAATATTCTTGCCAAAAGTTTTGCTTTATCATCGGGCGTGCTTATTCCAATACGGCGATCATTCGGGTCTTGCGTACAGTATCTTTCTGCTTTCCAAAATATCGGTCGGACTTGTAGCTGCAAAGTAATCAGTCTTTTCACGGTCCGAACAGGAGTCAAATAAAGTCTAGAAATCTTGCTTACTGCCAATTCAGACTTGCGACCATAACCTGTTGGATCGCAAAGATGTAATTCTGGACTTCTCTATCAACAGCTTCGCCAAAATGTGGGAGCTCGGCTTGAGCAAGAAACCAGTCTCGGTGGCATTGTTTCAACATCTCTGCGGCCATGTCAAAAGCTCTTTGTGTCAAGACACCCTTCGCGCGGAGGACCGTGATGAGGTTATGGGGGACTCCTTCAGCCTGTTCTTTGGCGTATGATAAAACATCATTTTGGCTAGATAACATTAGCTTTCGACCGGTTGATGGATCGGGATGGAGGCATACATCAAGACCACATCTATGCCGACTCTCCTCAATTCTTGAAAGTGTTTGTTGTTGTAGACTTTGTCTGGGATCTTGATCTCATCTGTACATTCGATCAAGGTTAAGACTGGCGCCACCCCAACTCCTCGTCTGCGAACATCCATGTATTGTTCCAAGCTGGGTATGTTGTCTTCGAAATAGTCGCTGACATGCTCCATGATTCCTTCACAATATTGCTCCATCGCATCTGCGAATCTTCGCTGAACATCTTTGAAAGAAAGCTCGTCAGTATGGTATCGAGAATGGGCGAGGATGATGGGTTCATACACTGCGGGGACTTCTGCAACCATGTAAGAATTTGAAGCATGTGAAATTGCGGGGCGTTAAACGTACCTTGACGACACGGTGCCAAACAGTATCGTGTATCTCCACCAAAACTGATTTCTGTCTATTGCCGGCGTGACCTTCACGCATACTTGAAAGAAGGCTATCCAAAAATTGTCGACCCATCTCTATGTCTGCTCTGAGGTGACCGTTGTCGAACACTTTCAAGTTAGCGGGGTCCATGACCTCTCCTGTAACTTACCAGAGACTCACTGTCGTCAAATGGAAAGACCTTGGAAGTAGTTAGCAATTGCTATTGTCTCATGAGGAAAGTGGTATTACCCAATTTCCCCAGTCACACAGTGTTCGAAGGTCCTCCTTAGCAGCATCTGGAGCAGCAATAGAGCAGAACCAAGCAAAGTCGAGCTTTTGGATTTTCCTACACATCTTGGGATCCATGCTCAATTTCCTACTTATTGTCAGGACCTGCATAGAGTGTACTTGATGAAATATATCTTACTCAGAGATCCAGGTTTCTGATTCCCTCTTGACTTCGGCGTACAATGGGTTCACTCTCGGAGGGACAGATAGGAAAGAGGAGAACATGTCAGGAATCATGACAGTGACCATCTTGGAAGGAATACCAAGGCTGACCCCACTGTCAGTTTGATCAGCCTGTTGATACAGGGATAGTGCTTTTTTTGTCGGCGCTATGTTGTTTCTGGAGTCTGTTGTTGACGAGAATAATCTCAATGATTTGGATAGCAGGGTCCTGCAGAGTTCTTTGAATAGGAAAAGAGCAGCCATGGCATGATCTGATCAAGGTAAATTATGCCGTTTCAACCTTGAAAGGAAATTTCTGATGTCAAAATTCCAACAGCGACTGCTGGTAATCAGGAGGAATTTGTTGGAAAAGTTGAACTCTAGATGAGAAACACCAAATTCACCTCGAGCCCCCCGATTCTCACGATTCTCCAAGACATCTGTCAGCCTGATGAGGGGTAAATCGGCGAGTAACCATTCACTGCGAGCCACGCACGTCAATTTGACTCACTGCAGTAACTCTGCTGAACGTAAGCGGCGTTCAGATCCATTCCTGGCGAAGAACGGCGGGAGAAATGGAATTGACGAGTACCAACGTCTCAATCCCGGCACCACAACCAATAGGGAATAGCGTACTGTCCTTCATCCACTCAGCCACTGGTTTGCATGAGTACACGATAGTCCGCAGTCTGCACATACTACATAGACCCTTGATGCAGTGAATCTTATCTAGAATCCGGATAAGTATCTTTCCATCAAGTGGTTCGTTCCCCTCCTAGAGGGACTGACAAAATTTCGGAATCCGACAACAAAAGAACTTCCCTCGTCGAAAACCTCGAGAACGCCTACCTCACGCCTTTCCTTCGACCACCAATCAATCGTCAAGATGCTTTCAAGCAGCAAGACGGACCCCAATCATCGCGAACGATGGGGTTACTCCTTTCAATGGACTGACAAGCACCTCCCCCAAGAAGAAATTGCAGCATTGAGAGCCCACTACGACGAACTTGGTTCTGCCGCACTCGAGAAACTCCAAGCGATCATCGGCCGCAAGAATATTGAGATCAATGGAGGAGCCAATTGTCCATTTAAGCCAGAGCTGTATGCCATCCTCAAGGAGCATCACAAGGAAGACGAAGTTCTTGAGCAGTTCTGGGCTGAGCTCCACTCGGACCCTGTGTGGGTTGATTGGGAGCAAATTGAGCGTGCTCAGAAATTCTTCGGTCGCTATGCTTTGGCCAACAGCACTGCTTTTGCTCTTCAGGGCTTCATCCGAGAGAACTCCGTAGGATTCCATACCCCACCTTCACTTCTTCATACTGACCAGTTTTGTAGGCTTCGCCGGGTATCGCTGAAGTCTTCGCTCGCACCGGTGGTTTCGCCATAAAGAACTTATTGTCACGGGTTATTGAGACCTTCACCTGGGTTATCCAAGTCACCACTTCGCTCGAGAGCATCCAGCCCGGTGGAGAAGGACACATTTCCACCATTCGAGTCCGTCTTCTTCATGCTTCAGTCCGACAACGTATCCTCAAGCTTGCCAGTACCCGACCAGAATACTTCCCGATTGAGAAATATGGTGCTCCAGTCAATGACCTTGATAGCATGCACGCCATCGTCCTGTTCTGCTGCATGCCGATGTGGGATAGCTTTCCTAAGATGGGAATATATCCTAGCAAGCAGGAGATCACGGACTTCATTGCCCTCTTCCGCTACATCTCTTACGTTGTTGGTTCCCCAAATGAGTACTTCGAGACACCGGAGAAAGCCAAGGCTGTCATGGAGACTATGTTCTTGTAAGTGATTGCCGAGACATAAAGAAGTCTCATCTTCCAAACAGCAAATCGTGCATGGACTTGCAACTCAAGCCCCGTACTCCTGAAACATTTCCAGAAGAGCCAATTACTAACTACCTGATTATAAGGTACGAGCTAGAGCCTAACAAGACATCAAAGATCCTTGCTCATAACTTCATCGCCTGGTTGGAGGACCAACCTCCACCATATCTATCTCGTAACTTCATGGAAGCCGGCTGTCGATGGATGAATGGCCATGATATGTGTGATGCGCTTGGATTGGGTAGACCTAGCTTGTACTATTATGCTGTCTTCGCTGGACACAACGTCATCGTCTCAACTATGGCTCGTGCCCAGAAGCTCATCCCTAGATTGGATCGATTCATAATTCAGGTTAGTCTTTCATTGTCCTATATGGCTGGACCTTTACTCACCTCCTCATAGTTCTCCAGAAAGACACTCTACAATGCTGTTACCGACAATGCGCATCTCGCTGGTGGTGCTGGACCTTTTGACTTCAAATTCGTGAGTATATTATCCGAAACTCTTTGGACAATGCTTCTGAATGTGGGAACACTGATTGTGAGAATTTACAGGTCCCGAGCCATGATGAGAAATTTGGTAAAGAAGTTGACTTGTTGGAGGGTCGAGGCCGAAAGAAGCTCCCACGACCAGTTGAGCATGTCTTCTTTGGAGCATTCTTGATTGCTGTTTTGGTTGGTGTTATGCTTACCTTTGGCGGTGTCAAGATCTTGATGGGTCTGTATGGCAATGATGCATTGCGCTCTTAGGGCGCGAGTAAGTTGGGTTTGTAAGCAGGTGTGGTGCCGGTTAGATGATTGCATTGCGTTCCTGAAGATTGGGGATTGCTTTCGCCTTTTTTAGGATGTTGGTCATTGTCTTAGACTCCGAATGAAACTACCTAGCAAGTATAGAACACGAAGCTTCTTCTGCGAAGAACTTGAACAATCCATTGTCTTCGTCATCATGTGCACAGGTTCACCTGAGCAGTCGTTGTGTGATCTTAACTGGACAAAGAATTAAAAGTCGAAACCACAAGCAAATGGGTCGGTTCTTTCTAAAGAGTTTCATTACAACAAAGAATAAATTAGAATATTTTAGAGGCATAAAGATAACGTGAGAAGTGGGAAAGAATGAGACAAATGAAACAGAACAATAAGAACAATGCAGATAAAGGATTACAAGGAACAGACTCACCACAATGTCCATATCTGAAAGACCTAGGGCCTCCAAATTCGTTCTCATCATTACCAATTCCTCCATCAAAACCCTCAACAACACTCCAGCAACCTTCATCTCAGCATGTGTTACCACAAGCGCGTCGTCTTCTCCTGCAAACACTTCGGCTTCGGCTCTGAAGTTCGTCCCTGCTCCATCCAACAAAATTACACCTCAGGCCTCTCCAATCTCCCTTGCGACACCATGAATGCCCACCCTCTACGCTCCATCAGTGTCGAAGTGGTGTGCAAGAAGTGTGAACGCAAGCAGTTGGCAACGGCATCCGTAATGTCGAAGGCGAAGCTTGTATTGAAGGACCTGCGCGAGACAGTCGCCAGGCAGCAGCTTTTGATGAAGGAGGATGATCCAAAGCTCTTGGAGTTGTCTGAGAAGCTCTCGGAATTCTCTGAGGGCAGTGAAGCTTCGGAATAGAAGCTGAGACAGTGAGAAGGAGAGCAAGTCGTAGTCGGCTGGTACTGATTAGGTGAGCCTTCTGGGGTAGAGAAAGAATGAATACACCACAATATCTCCCAATTTGACTTTTCTCCAATGTATAATGTGAGTGACGTTTTTGAATCTGATGCGTGACGAAACTTGAAGTGATGACCCCGTACTCGTTAGCGAGCGCCTCTCGCCGTGCCACAATGGAATATCAGCGCTAATGAGGAATAGGAGAGAGCTTGAAAGAGAGTAGTTGAGTAAGGTCATAGCGACTCACAACATAGCGAATCTTCCTGTTCGTGTTGGGTATCTATGCTAATGGCCGTAAGCTTCTCGTCAAATCAGGAAGCAGACCTCTAAAAGGGGGGTAAATTGCTGACTTACATTCTGTGTCCCGACTGAACCGCTGGGAATGAAAGTGCCTATAAATATAATAGACGATTTGATAGAATGGCTTTATTCCTCTGACTTTGTTCCAACCATCTTCTGTATGCCACGTTGAGTCCTCTGTGTTTTCCTTAAATCATCCTTTCGATATTCCATCTGCTGCTTTCCGCCACCTTGTCGCCATGGACGATGTCGTTGCACAAGTCAAAGCTTTGGCATTAATTCTGATGATATAAACTGAGTTAAGATCCAGAAGACTCTCGGAGATCTGCAGCGCTTACTGGAAACTCCTTTCGACTTGATGCTGAGGCTTACTGGACCAGTGAATTAGCCGATACTTAATCCGATCTCTCGATGACAATCCGCTGACGAAATATCAGCAAATTGAACTTGCAAATATGCGTATCGGAGTTGATCTTGACTCTTTGGCCTGCTGTCGACCAGCGAAGTACCACTGACCGTGGACCAGCTAGCGGAGAAGTGTGGTGCTGCACCCCAATTGCTCGGTAAGCCATAAGGTTTCCCCAGATTGGGAACATGGATCTCACAACACCAGGTCGCATCCTCCACTACCTCGCATCCGTATCTCTCATCAATGAAACAAACAGAGATACCTTCTGGTCCATTTCCAGCCCGAAATTGCTAGCCCAGCCAGAGTTAACAGGAGCCATTCATAACGGGTTTGTCCCTGCACTCCCTCCCTGTCTTATTTCCCTAGACTAAGACCAGACCCAGTTTCGACGTCGTGAGCCCGACTATCCTGTCTCTTCCAAAAATTTCTTCGAGAAACGAAATACCAAGATATAGCAAGCAACGGGCATACCCCTTTCCAACTCGCTTTTTCTACCCCGCTCTCTTTCTTCGAATGGTATACAAAGCATCCTGAAAAATTGGTACACTTCCAAGCTAGCATGACAATCGAGCGACATAGCTGGCTTGAAGTTTTCGCCTTCGAGCAAGAAGTCTCAGGATGGAAGGATGAAGATGAGGAGAGAGTGCTGATGGTTGATGTCGGTGGTGACCGAGGACATCAGTGTGTTGGGTTGAGGAAGAAATATCCTGGATTGAAGGGGAGGGTCGTATTGCAGGACTTGGAAGGGGAGCATGGAGGGGGTGGAAATTATGGGGCATAATTTTTTGCAGCTGCAGCCTGTGAAAGGTCAGTTCTCTCTTCATCTATTTTGGAATGTCTTACAATTGCTAACGGAGTTTCTATGCGTAGGAGCGAAATTCTACTATCTTTGTGTGGTTATGCACGGCTATCCAGACGATAAATGCGTCGATATCCTCAAGAATATGATACCAGCTATGAACAAAGAGTCAAAGATCTTGTTGGATGACAAGGTGCTGCCTGATAGGGGAGTGGGGTAGCAAACTTGCGAGCTTGATCTGGTGATGATGTCGTGTCTTGGAGCTCTAGAGAGAACGAATAGCCAGTGGACGAAGCTTGTGGAGAGTGCTAGGTTGAGGATTGAGAAGGTTTACCTCTATAGCTCGTTGATGAATCGTTCGGTAATTGTAGTGGGTCTTAGGGACTGAGAGACTGGTGTTGAAGGAGCGCAGACAGGCAGCGGTAGTATTAGGTTCAACCCGCAAGTAATGTACCGTGTCATTCCAAAGGTTCGCGACTTCAACGTGTTCGTAGGCGCTCTCAACTCGAAGGGATCCAAAATCTTTGGCCCCAGAACACGAGGGGTAGCAAAGTGCCAACGTCTCTGGGTTGCCCTACTTTGGAGGTGTTTGAGTCAAGAGAATTCGACGAATTCTTGCAGTCCACGTTGTCGCACAAAAGTCTCGTGCTCCTGTCACTTGGGAAAGCAGAGGAACAGCCACCATCAAAACAGACACACTTGCGGATATGCGACACTCAATCTCAATCTTTCTGTTGCAAGGAAATCGAGACCATGACGCTGCATAATAGCGGTAAATATGGCAGATGCGCAATGAGATGAAATGAACCTGTTGGAAAAGGGCTAAATAGTAGGATATCGGAAGATAAGTGCTAGACGTCGACGTCGTATAGGCAGTGGATACTGAGAACATAGTCGTGACTCGAACTCGGAGTCAGACCGAGAAATATTGATGCTAGTTTTGGACTTTGGAAGGATGCCGGTGACCTTGTCTTCTCGGATCCACAGGGAATAACAGGGATATGAAGTTATGTACAATGTTCGATTGATCTTAACGCGCTCTCATGACACATTGTCATCTGCTTGAAATCCTATATAAAGTCGTGGAGGTCGAAAGGAGGCTTGAGAGAAGTTGTCGATAAGGACAGAAACTGCGCTAAGCCCAAAGTAGATTAACCCCGCTAATCAGGCGCCTCGCCTTTCCACACAAAAAAACACACGCGACATTTCGATAACTTCAAGATTCAACGAAAATCACACAACTAACTCCTTGAACTTGACGTTTCAGTCTCCGCCCAATACCGCGGTTAAATCGATTGAATCTCCTGTTCTTCCAAAAATCCAAACAAATGTAAGCAACCTGCGAAGCTTGCGCAGCCCTCGAAGTATCGCAACTGACAGTTTCCAGCTACCAAAATGAAGCACCTCGCAGCTTACCTTCTCCTTACCCTCGGTGGTAACACCTCCCCATCCGCCAAGGACATCAAGTCTGTTCTCGAGTCCGTCGGAATCGAGGCTGATGATGAGCGGCTCGACACCCTCCTCAAGGAGCTCGACGGAAAGGACATCAACGAGGTATGCGAATACACATAGTATTGGCGGGAAAGAGTCTGACAATTATACAGTTGATCGCTGAGGGTTCCTCTAAGTTGGCCTCTGTCCCATCTGGTGGTTCCGGTGGTGGTGCTGCTCCAGCTGCTGGAGGAGCTGCCGCAGGTGGTGCCGCTGCCGAGGAGAAGGCCGAAGAGAAGGAAGAGGGTATGATGAACCCGCAATGGATCTGTTGGATTTATACTGACCTCAATTACAGAGAAGGAGGAGTCCGACGAGGATATGGGTTTCGGTCTTTTCGATTAAGCAACCAACATATATTGCCAAGGATCCTTTGCTCTCGATATTCCGACGATGGACAAGGCTTCTGGGAGAAGTTGTGCGCGCTTCGCCTGTCATTTGCACATCGTGAACGAAACGGATTGGGAATTACTGGCCTGTTCATGATGAAACGTCAATTCTGCATTTAGATAGGCCAATGAAGACGTGCTTCTTCCAAACAAACTACACTGTGCTGTAATTCGGGAGAATTAAGGACCTTTGAAAGGCTCAAGAGAACATCTAAATCCCAAACTGCCCCGCTTTCATATGTCTCGACCTGTGATCGAAGAAGCCATCCAGCCGCAACGTGATTAAAGCTGAATCTGTAGAACAGTCCTCGTAAAGAGAATGAAAATGTTCGGGGCTCTCATCGCGCCAAATTTCCGTCAGGGCTTCTTACCCTGTCACGTGCGAAGCCCCGCTTCTAACGCTAATGAGTAAGTGTAGTGTTAAGCGAGCACCTCAATCGCAAGAAACCACCGCAGCGACGAATTTGAACCTCATCCACAATCGCCGACAGAACATTCGCCTTTCGACAAGCATCGAAAAGCGAATTCCTTACCGACTACCGCAATCATGGCTGACGAATACGTGAGTGTCACTTGAACCTCTCTTTCCGCAGATTCGCAGACTCCATACCACTCCCTCGATGACCTCAAGAAGAATCAATGCTGACCATTTCATTAAACAGGACGCTGAGGCCGCGGCCGAAATTAAGAAGAAGAGAGCCTTCCGCAAGTTCTCCTACCGTGGCATCGACCTCGACCAGTACGACTCCCATACATATACAAAGTCTTGAATACAAAGGGGAGCATAAGCTAACCCTCTATTCACCAGACTCTTGGACCTCTCCTCCGACCAACTCCGCGATGTCGTTCACGCCCGTGCTCGTCGTCGTTTCAACCGTGGTCTCAAGCGCAAGCCCATGGGTTTGATCAAGAAGCTCCGCAAAGCCAAGCAGGAGGCCAAGCCCAACGAGAAGCCAGATCTTGTCAAGACACACTTGCGAAACATGATCGTGGTTCCTGAGATGATTGGTAGCGTTATTGGTATCTACTCTGGCAAGGAATTCAACCAGGTCGAAATCAAGCCCGAGATGGTTGGACACTACTTGGGAGAATTCTCGATCTCTTAGTACGTACTATGCTGGGACATTGGAGGGGCAATGCTAACATTTGAATAGCCGACCAGTCAAGCATGGAAGACCCGGTATCGGTGCCACCCACTCTTCGCGCTTCATTCCTCTCAAGTAAATGCTTGTGTACGTTGGGTTTCGACGGTTGGCATGGGGTGCAATGGGTTCTAGCATTTGTGATTAGCAGCGAAAAAATAAGCTGCGGCAGATAGCAATCAAGATCTTTGCATCTTCTGAGGGTGTCTTGGTGTCTTTCAATGTGTTTGTCCGGACGGGAGATCTACTCAATTTCGATGTTCATTCCCTGGCCAAGAGCGAGTTTACTTACATCAAGACTAGAATGCGACTCAATAGTTTGAGGCCATACTCATCATTGTTGATTTCCCCCAACTTGGAGGAGACCGATAGCACAGCTGCTGACATTCGCAGATTCCCGCATCACAATAAAACACTTCCACGCGAATCCTATAAAATCCTTCTTCGTTCTGCTTTCAGGTTCAGATTCCTACCGCGACGCAACTTCAGCCACAGTTTTACAAATCTTCAAACATCAGACAACCTTGACAAAACCTAGAACACAAAGCGATTCGATCAAAAATCATCGCCTCGACCCAATGCTTTTCATCCCAAACGCCCTATTCTCACTCCTCACCCTCTTCACAGCTACCACCGCATACCCATCCCCGGATCTCAACGACTAGGTTCCATGCAGATGCATTACCAACGGCACGTTTTGTACCTCCCGTTTACGAGTCTCACTCAAAGCTGGCATAGTTGGTGGATGCGGCCGCCCTGACGTCTTGGTGTCATGTCCAACGGCGGGAGGGGAACCTACGCAAATTGAGCGTTGTTGGTATGGGGTTCCTGCTCAAAACATGAGTCGCCCGATGTGTATACAGAATACTACGGGTGGTGCGGATAGGGGGTTTTGAGGTGAGGAAAGGAGGGGTGGAGAGGTTTATGTAGAGTACGGATTGCTGAGTTGCTTCGTGGTTGAAGGTGTTGACGTTCATGAGTTCACTCACGTGCTCTTCTACTATGAGCGTAGCTCCTTGTGATCTTTTGAGGATTTCGTGTATCTTCGATGTTCAACATTTTCGAAAACCTTGAGCCCACGCTTCCCACTTCCGAAGAATAGCATTGGTGCTCAGTCACAAGACTTCTTCTGCATTGAATCAACAATTTAATACCTATTTTACAGCATCTAGACTCGTCAAAGAAGTGAGGCGAAATACCAGACCCAAGCTAGTGGACGGCCAGATCCGAATGTGGACATGCCATCCCTCCTCGCCAGCATCTTCCTTCCGCCAACTTCACCTCTCACAAGCTCTCCCCTGCAACCCCCAAATTTATTTCTAACCCTTCACTTCCCTTCCCGTATATCCTCATATCTCCCATCCCAAGTTTAGAAATTCAATTCTCGATGCCCCTTCAGATGTTTCTCCACGGCTCCGACTTCGCCTCAAGTGGGTCAAGACCGAGTCAAGCCACAACTAACCAACTTGGATTCAACTCCAGGGTAGTCCCTAGTTCTTGGCGACGAAGCAAGTTGCGTGGTAGATGCTCATAGCCTTGAAGAGGCTGAATTATGGGGCATCACTGACGTAGGGATGTGGCTTTGCGTTGTGGGGATGTTGTGAAGGGAGTATATATCTTGTCTCTTTCGCTCTGTTTTGCTGATGGTTACCAGATTTGGTTCATCTTGCATCTCACAACTCTCTCAAATTTCACATCACAGGAAATATCTTCAAATTCAGACAAATAAACGAAGTCAAAATGACACTCCTCAACAAAATAATCCACAAAGTGGAAGAAAAGATCGAGAAGAAAGCACACGGAAATGGAAACTCAGCATTTGGTCAAGGTGCCGGCTATGTATGTTCCCTCTCCCTCTTGCCCCTTCTAACCCCCTATATACAACCCTCCTCCCTCCTCCCACCCCCTCTCATTCCTCTACTACTTTACACGATTTTGAGAATAGAACTGACGTCCAAACAGGGCGGACCACAACAACAACAACAACCCGGCTTCGGCATGATGAACGGTGGTCCAGGTCCACAACAATACGGTGGTCATCACGGTGGACACCACCAAGGCGGTGGTGGGTTTGTTGGACCGCAAGGAGGGCTTGGTGGGCATCAGGGAGGTGGAGGACATCATGGCGGCGGTGGTGGGTTTGGACGTCCGCAAGGAGGATTCGGCGGACCGGGAGGACAGCAAGGTGGAGGTGGATTTGGTGGTCCTGGGGGACATCATGGAGGCGGAGGCGGTGGGTTTGGAGGGCCGGGAGGACCAGGAGGCCAGGGCGGTCCTGGTGGTCCTGGTGGTAGGTGGTGAGGAATGAGGTTGTGTCGATGATTGGGATGAAGGCGTTTTTGGCGAATGGGTGTGATGCTCGGTTTAGATCCGCTGGATAGCCTGTACGATATACCCTAGCTGTTCAAGGTTATATTTCCATCTCTTGAGTTGCAATGCTTGAATCAGTTATGTGCGGCAGTGTCAATGGTTTGTAGTTAGATACTTCGGCCGTTGCGGCTTGGACAATCTGGTGACGAGGTAGAGGAAAACAAAAAAGAATAGAAAGTGCAAAGTTTGCAGAAATAAAGTTTGAATATGACAGTATATATCAATAAATGTTAGAACGTTATCCTCCTCCTGGTATCCTTCTTGGTGGCATTCCTTCATTCAATCGTAAATCACTCCAAAGAGTCCAATTCCGCTATTTGCCTCAAAGCGGCTGATGTCCCTCTAGCAGTCAGACATTGATGTTGTCGGCAGGCGCTGATATGCCAATACAAACACAGAGGTTTGCCTTGTATGGCTCCTCACATCTCGACACTTGGCGTTCCCTAGCTCGAAAGCTGTCTTCATACCCTCGTCCTTCAATAATGTCCTCAATCCGGTGGTAGTGGCGGGCTGTTGTTATTCATGATCTGTGCCAACAGATCAATATGCTCGTGAACATTATTCTCTTCCTTCTTAAAGTTTCTCAACTCAGCCAAACTAGTCCCCCAGGTCTCCGAATCAATTTCTCCTTCATAGTTGGCGATCTTCATCGCCCATTCCATTTTTGGAAACCATCCTGCTGGTAATAGCGTAAAAATGCCATTGACTTCTCGCTTTGCAATACCTTGCAACCACCATACGCCGTCGACCACTCTCGTCAAGGCGAAGAAACATGCTGCGATGACCAGTGTTCGAGGGTCGTATTGTCCCATCAAGTCCACAAAGCGTTTTGAAACTGTAGCTGCGAACCCTAGGATCCTGTTTCTTACGGGTCGTTCGTGTGCCCAGTTCAGGAAGGCGACAGCGTGTACATATGCCTGCTTCGTCTCGACGCGCATCGATTCTGGCAAACTTTCCAGATGCTCTTCAAGACCGTCTAAGATCGGAGCAAAGAAGAGCTTTCGTTCCGGGTCGAGGTCTAGAAATAGAGCCGGTTGTGAATTGATGATTGGGTAGATTTTGTCGCTTTTCCTGAGCCATTGCCAGCTTGCCATTACGACTGTCTTGACTCCTTGGAAGGAATGGAACCAGGCGAGTGGTAAGGTATAAGATCCTTCATCGTCAAAGTACCGAGAAGCCGAAGCTTGGAAGGCTATCAAGGCTGCCGTGGAAAAAAGGGCTTCTGAGTTGAGTTCCGAGAGCCCCTGGTTCAGCAGTGTTGAGTATTGCGAGAGGGCAGATGCCATATAGCCATGCGAGGCTCGGATGAGGCTCTGATCGTCCGGATACATGACTCGCATGTGCAAAGCAGACACTGCTAGGATAGCATCCATCAGGTATTGTGCATCGTATGCGATTGTTGGTATGTCGACCTGCCATGCGTTGTTCTGTTCCATTGTATCCGAGAAGGTGAAGCATGTTCGAGCAGTGAAGTGGTGCATGAGCTTGAGTTCTAGTGACCGTGAAGCAGCTGGGGTTTGCTGGGCTCTGATTAGGGCTTGTGGTTGTTGGTAGAAGGGAACGATGACAGATGCAGCGGTTCGAGGAGTCGAGATTGAGGAGGCATGGCCGCCGCTCTCTGCCGTGTCTTGTTTGGCAAAGCAGGGAGGAGTTGTAGCCGTCGGAGTTATAGGACCGCCTTCGAAATCGCACGGCACACCATGCTTTAAGCAATTTCCACAAGCTGGGTGTATTTCATCACACTGAACGAGTGTCAGAGTTATCCCAAAGATATTTGGCACATTGCTAACCTTGATCTTCCGGTTCTTGCATCTGCAGGCATTGAAGTCAGTCCGAAGTTTGCTAAAGCATACGAGATATCCGACAAGATGACAACGTGTGCACTGGAAATGCTCGCAAGGACAAGTGCTCACAGGAAATCTGAAACATTCTGTCTTCGCACTACTTACCTTTGACAGCCAGCTTTTGACTTCTTATGGGACCTGCGTGGGGGCATTGCGCCTAATTGAAGTTTGTCGAGTCAAGGAACCGAGTAGACCTGTTGAACAAGAACAGCATACATGGCGGGTTCAATGCAGACATGTATACCCTTAGAAGGGGAAGGGGATGAGAATTGAGGAGTGAAGGCTGTGCTGCAAAGCAGTCGCTGCCTGCGTGCCCTGTGCCCTCTGACGTCGGGAACCGGTTTGAAGGGATCCCGACTCTTTCACAAGCCAATCGGCTGTCTTACTATCCGTATGTACGAGCTCGTACGATACTCGAGGCTGAGGGTTATTCGGCTTTTGAATCTAGGGATGGAGGGATGCATTCGGTTGGCGTGGTGTGTTTATATCGATTAAAGGTCCTACATTTATCAAAGCTGTCTGCCTTACTCGAAGATACGGCACGAGGTTTTATTTGTCCAACTTTCGGAAATACACGGCTGGAACTGCATGCAGGTACGGCACGAAAAGAAATATGTATTTTTATCTTCGCCTTTACCGTGCTTACGATGGATAAATTGCCACCATGATTCCAAAATACTGTAATTGAATGACATGTCCAGGAGGCTGACTAATCTCGAATTTTCCTCTCACGCCTTGCGAAGCCTTGTTCGTTTGCAACGTGACTCGATCGATTGCGTGCTCGAGTCTTTGTCGTTAAGAGTCAAGGAAACTTACGAATCGAGCCGATTCACCTGCCTTCTAGAACTGAAATGGCCATCATCTTATGTTTCCATCGTATAAATACTCCCTGCCCGGCCCCGTTAAATTCTCCTTCACTTCCACCGGACCTGTTACGGCATCGCAATTGAGCTTTTCGGACTTCTAGCCCCGATTTCCAGAACCCCGCCAAATACTTTTCTCGACCCCGCGATCCTCTCAAGAACAACAACAATTCCAAACATGACGAACATTACGGCTCATTCTATAGCCACACCACCGAGGGCGAGATCACCAGTCCACCGCTTTGGAACTTTAGCAGTTGTACGTTGCCTCCAAGTTCATCACGACCAGTTCTGTACTAACGAAGAGACAGCATGCTGGTTCTCCTCACGATCCAGTCACCGGCGCCGTCATCGAGTCCATCTCCCTCTCGACCACCTTCGCACAGTCCAGCGTTGGTAAGCCAATAGGCAAATACGAGTACAGCCGCTCCTCGAACCCTAACCGCGATAACTTCGAAATCGCCGTAGCAGCACTCGAGCATGCTAAACACGCACTAGCATTCTCCTCTGGCTCTGCGACTACAGCTGTCATTCTACAATCTCTGGCGGCCGGAAGTCATGTCATAAGCGTCAGCGATGTCTATGGAGGCACACACAGATACTTCACACAAGTTGCGAGCGCGCATGGTGTAAAGGTCACTTTTACACCCGAAATTGAGGTCGATATCCGCGAGCACATTACACCGGAGACGAAGCTGGTCTGGATCGAGACTCCTTCGAACCCTACATTGCGCTTGGTGGATATCAGAGCTGTCGTCACGCAGGCTCATCAGCATGGTATCATGGTCGTTGTCGACAATACATTCATGAGTCCATATGTTCAGAACCCGTTGGATCATGGTGCGGATATTGTGGTTCACTCGGTCACGAAATATATCAATGGACATTCGGATGTGGTTATGGGTGTTGCGGCTTTCAACTCGGATGAGATGCATAAGAGATTGAGCTTCTTGCAGAATGCGATTGGTGCTATTCCTTCGGCTTTCGACTGCTGGCTTGCACATCGAGGTCTTAAGACTATGCATTTGAGAGTTAGGGAAGCTAGCACCAATGCTACGGCTGTTGCGAAGGCGTTGGAGGGCTCACCACACGTTATTGCGGTCAATTATCCCGGTCTGAACTCGCATCCTCATCGAGCCATTGCTATCAAGCAACACCGAAATGGCATGGGTGGTGGTATGCTTTCTTTCAGAATCCAGGGGGGACATGCTGCTGCGGAGCGCTTCTGCCAAGCTACTTCTCTGTTCACCCTAGCAGAGTCTCTAGGAGGAGTCGAGAGTTTGGTCGAGGTTCCAAGCAGCATGACACACGCAGGCATTCCCAAAAACCAACGAGAGGCAGTCGGTGTATTCGATGACTTGGTCCGAATGAGCTGCGGTATCGAGGATGCTGAGGACTTGAAGGCGGATACTTTGCAGGCTCTCGAGAAGGCAGTCGTTGGGCCAAAGATCACCAATGGTTTCAATGGCATCAACGGCTTTGCGGAATATGCTACATGAGGTCATATCTTAAAAAATATTTTGGAGTTAGGCGCATGGAACTTTCAATAAGCTAGCGAGCATGATCCAGCTATGTTGGGCACAAAATCTGCGGCTAATTGGGATAGATATTTCGTTTGATCTGTTAGATCACCCATAGAAATGATAATGGCGTTGATCACCAGTTTGCATGATCTTTACTCTTCCCAGGTTCCAACAGAACAATCAATCTTGATTCGTGCTTGCCTGTTGAGATTGGAGAAGTTGGGAAGGAGGTTAGTCCCATGCCCCCACTCTTTTCTTGACCTTCATCTCTCGGTTCCCCCTTCCTTCTTCTCTTCTCGTCATCTTTCTTTCTTTCAATTCCTCCACTCGAGAACTCATCACCCCGTCAGCCTCGCACTCAATCGAAAATCCATTCGGGCCTTATCTTCGTACCATATGGACTCCTTAGTCTTCTGACACCCAGCGCCGTTCGTGTCAACATACTTTGACTTTTGAAGACTGCTGCAGTAGTGCCTGCTTTATTTGTTTATTTGTTTATTTCCTTATTGAGGACGTTTTAGCTTGTTGAATAATATGTATTCTTTCATTTGGAGAAAAATTGTTTTGTGCTCTTAATGATATTATAAACCATTGGTTGGATGCTTGATGTCGTGTGTGGCGAGGCCAAGACAAGATCACGAGCGAGGAGCTGAGGGTCCTAGATATCAGGCTGAGGAACAGGGAATGCCTTCCTGTTTGGTTTCTCGACAGAGCTTGATGTTTTGCTTTGCTGCACTGCGTAAGAGCTTGATACTCAACGAACTCTCATTGCATTGGTTGCTTCTTCGTTGTGTTCTCCATGTTTCATCTAGGTACCTTTGCTTCAATTCTTGCGTCAATATTACAGTCTTCATCGGAGCATTTGTACTCTCAAAATTGTAGAAAGTGTAAAAGAGGACCTGATTTTTTGAGTTACTAGGACGTCTGTCGCGGCGACATGGAGAGAAAAAGAACAAGCGTCAGCTCCACAACAATATTCTTCACCATCACATTCCTCCAATGAGACAAGCACTCCGCCTGAGCATTCGAGATCAAACTCATATGAGTATCTCCCGCTACCACCTTCAGGTCAAGGCAATTATCATCTTGTTGAGGTGCTTCCTGCTCCTCTTGATGCCAACGAAGAATATCCGACGACGATTCGATGTCGCTTGCCTCGAGTATCGTGGTGGGAGCGTCCTGTATATGAAGCGCTCTCATATCACTGGGGAGATTCTGGCTCTTCAAACTCTATACTACTTGATGATTCACCGCTTTCTGTCTCCAGGAACTTGTTCGAGGCTCTTCAGTGTCTTTCCATGCGCAGCGAATCTCGGATCGATGCACCTTGCATAAATCAAAACGACAATGCAGAGCGTTCTACTCAAGTAAAAATTATGAGCCGTTTTTACCTCAGTGCTGTGCGTGTTCTGGTCTTTCTTGGTCTCGGCGACTCGCATATTCAACTCGCATTTCAAAGGGACGAAAGAGCGGCGGAGCACGTGGAGAAATTTGTACAGCAATTCGGCAATACTCGGATTAGCTCAGAGCCAGAGCCTCAAAGTGATGCCAGCTCCGATGCTCTAGAGGAAGGCACTGACAATTGGGACGATTACATTGAAAGTCTTCCTTTACACCGAAGATCAAGCCAGCGCCCAGGTCATGATGAACCGAACAACGGCGAAATTAATGCGATAGATAGAATTTTTCAACATCCTTGGTGGGAGCGAGTATGGGTCATTCAGGAAGCTACACTCGCAAAATCTCTTCAAGTTGTCTGCGGCCATGAAACACTTCCTTGGTCTATGTTGTCGGAAATCTACCCGTCCTCCCGCACCCAGTCTCTCCATTTTGAGCATTCTCCACACGAGCATTTCCTTGATCCGTTGCGCGGACACAATGAAATGCGGCCACGATGGTCCAAGCTGGCGAGAGATTTTTCTCAGGAATATGATCGATCCGAAGACGTCTCCCTTCTACGTCACAGTAGGCCGACCTATCTTTGGCTTGAAAACCTGGTGCCGAGATTTAGAATTTGTAAAGCAACAGAGCCTCGGGACAAAATATATGCTCTTGTAGGATTGGCCGACCATTATGATTCTATCACAGCAGACTATCCCATGTCTCCAATCGACACCTATGTCCGATTTGCTGATGCTCAAATTGGCGAGTCCCAAGAAGATTCATATCAACGTCGACTTCACGAAGGAGTGGATCTTCATTTGGGGAAGAGTGGGCTGAGGATTTTGGATTACTGCTTGCCGCCGACATCACAATCCCCGTGTCTGCCCTCCTGGGTGCCAGACTGGGAAATCTCAATCCCAGATATGCCGGTCAACGAGGATCTTTTCCCAAATCTTCGTATGTCAAGGCGTGGTGGGATGCCCATACAAGAAGGACATCTTCAAACACAATTCGAGCCCTACACTTTCACAATCCGCGGCTGTATTGTTGATCAAATAAGTGACGTTGGAGAAACGTTCCCGATGTCGAGGTCATTACTGGAGTCATTGTTCAGTGCCTACATCGCAGCTCAACGTGTGATGAAAGAAGTCACTCTGCAGAAAAGAGATTTCAAAGATTTCAATTCTGTCTCGATTCGGGAGACTGATATTCAGGCCAAGTTGGTGAAGCTTGCAGAGCTGGAAGAGACATGTACGGCGATGGCGGTTGAAGAGGACATCCATCCGTGGTTCTTCAACTATATAACTCGTTTGTGTGACGTGTCATTCGTGACGTCTCCTGAGATATCAGGTGCTGGGAGGCCGCCAGGTGCGAAGGCTTCGACAGAGGATACCAATTTGAAAGCATTGCTGAGTCACATTCATTGTTGTACTTCGCCCGGGAGATACTTCACTACCAAGACTTTGAAGTTTGGATTGGGGAGGTTGGATGTGAGGGTAGGTGATCTGGTGTGTATCTTTCTTGGCAGCGAAGAGCCGTATATTTTGAGAGAGGAGGATGGAAATTATGTTTTTGTGGGAATTTGTTTCTGTGAGGGGCTGATCAATATGTATAATCTGGGATTGTCGGTTGTTTTTCGGAGTTCGAACAAGGACAAATTGTGGACTTTGAGATACATTAGTGGGCGAGGACACGGTAGGAGAAGGGATTGTGTACCTTTGAATCTTGAACATTTGATTCTTGTGTTTATTTTTATGCTGGTGCAAATGGAAGTCATAGCTCACATTTCGTAAATACCTTTGTGATTATGTCTATCATAAGTCTTTCATACTCTTTCAGAGTACTTACCAGTCATTTCACTGTTTTCAATGCTTATATTTATTAAGGCCCAATGGCCAGCAGCCATCATTCCTCATGCGCCAGCTCACCTAATGTACTAACTCTCCTTGTGTACTGTTTGCGTGAATCTCTTTTTGCTATAACAAAGAAAGAAATGTCTTTCAAGACCAATTCATCTAAACAAATAATTGGAATTTCTTTATTCATTTAAATTCACGTAATATTAGTGTATTTCTAAAAGAATAAAAACTTTTACTAATTATAAAGGAAAGTTCTAACCTAATAAATAATTTATTTTAAGTATTAGAATTAATAAATAATTCTTTGTTTTCTTTAATCAAGAAAATATAATTTTAAATTAGTTTTTTATTTTATATGTTATAGGGCGCTATCACGTGTTATACGTCCACTTTCAACTCGACGCTATCGGCCGAGCTTCAAAGAATCGAGCTTTGGTTCGACTTTACCTTTCTTCCTTAAGTTTCAGTAATCCGATTTATTTTTACTTGCTTTCTAATTAACCCCTTTTGGTGACCCCTTCATATTGTAAGATAAAAGCTTAAATAAAAAAGTAATAAAATAATTAAAAATTCTTTATTATTAGAAATATAAAAGTATTTATTAGGTTTTTATCTTCTATTTATTTTTGAAACTTATTTTCTTTGTTTTATAATATAAAGAAAATTAATAAAGGATTATTAAATGCTTTATTATTTCTTTATAATATATTAATTTAGCGTAAATCGTATTATTTGAATTAGAATAAAGAAGGATTTACTTATTTAAAAGAGGAAATAATCTTAGTTTTTTGTTTTAATCAAGTAATTCATTATCTTATACTTCGCCTACCCTATGAACATTCAATATTGAGCACGACTCAAGATTCACCATGGCCCAGGCTGCTAGAGATCGCGAGGATTATTCCCACCCGGAAAAGATTTACAAAAATCTTATATACGCACCCAATGGTATAACACCCGACGAATTATTGGAGAAACGCAAAGGGGTTATCAAGGGTTTCAACGTAGTCTACGATGGCGTCAACTTTGCGGACAAGGAGTTATGTTGGTCCTGCGGTTGGACCGTCTACAATGAACTCCTTGCTTCGTACGGATCACGCATTCGAATCATCCACACGCGTGGCAACACAGGAATATGGGAAGTTGGATCTAGATGGTTGATCCGCGACCAACCAAACGATACTTCACTCGGGAACGATTTCATCAGCCAAGAGTTTCTGCGTAATCAACCAAGCTTGAACATCCCACTTGTGAAAGAAATGCGGAAACTCAGTGCACCTACAGATAAAGTAGATCTCACATTGATGTCTCGAGCTCAAGGCGTGGGGTTGAATACAATTTGGCATACTCTCTCTCCAGAGCAAAAGTCAAACTACAAGGACCAGCTCGGCAATGCTATCAAACAGTGGAGACAGTTCACATCGCCAGTAGCTAGGAAAGTCGATGGCGGCCTCCTCGATGATTGTCTAATTGGCAATTGCCTCCGGCGCACTGCCCCTACATGTAGAAAAATGGGGCGTACGACAGACGAGTGGTTCGAGAATCTTGAAAAAGACCTTCGCTTTGGACTTTCTATTCTCCATAAGACTAAGGACTCACAAGAAATCGAAGAAAAATATCAAGAACTCAAAAATAACTTTCCAAAATCAGAACCATACATCCTTACTCATGGAGATCTGAATCTCTCTAACATTATGGTAAAAGGTGACAAGATAGAGGCGATTATTGATTGGGAATATTCTGGATACTTACCTTGGTGGGCAGAGCGCTGGCTGTCTTTGATAGGCGGCAATAATCAGTCCGACGAACTCTTCGACCCACTTTGGGCAGATATTGGTTTGGAAATGGACGAAGATACCTTTCAAACAAAGGTTATAGACAATGTCGCCGAAGTTATTAAGGCTTGGCAAGAATGTACAATGTACGTGGAACATCCGGATTATCAGACAAAGTGGCTACGCCCTGGTTTCTGTGAATGTAAACCTTTTGCAGGGTGTTTCAAATGGGACCAACTTGGGAATCAGCCTGAGCACAAGCTGAGGGATACCAAAGTCGTAACGTCCCTACGGAGTCTTTTGGGTCTATAAATATATAGAAATAATCAATAAATTTATCAATTCCACGTCTATAAATTATAGACTTAGAGAATATAAAAAAACAGAGAACTACTTTATAAATTATAGACTAAAAGTAAATAAAAAGCGAGTCCAAATTGTGCACTCTATAAATTGAAGAATATAGATTTATTATCTATATTTTATAATGCCCTTTTTTTGCCCCTACTTATTCTATCTCTATTCTATCTCTCTCCTGCATATTCCATCTCTCTTATCTATTCTATCTCCTGCCTTTTCCATTATATACAGTTTTTGACTCGATCGACTCGATTTACTCGCGTTAATTATAACTAAAGTTCAAAGTTAGTTATATAAGACTACAGGGCAATAAGAGATGGAGAATAAACTAGAGAGAGAGACTGACCAGAGAGGCAGACCAGACCAGAGAGAAAGACCAGACCAGAGATGTAGACTAGACTAGAGATGCAGACCAGACCAGAGAATGGAAATCTCAAAGGCAAAAGCCAGAGTTTGAGAGAAAGGCACAAACCACGTAAACAAACCCCTTATTAAACGCATTTTGGACCCATTTAATGCTCTACTTGAGCACTTTTTCCTGATTTATCGAGCTTATCTCGATAATCTACCGAAATTAAAAAGTCAAATATAGATTTATTTCCATATTAATTAACTTATAATTAATAGTTATAAATAGAAAGTTATATTTATAGACCCTTAGCCTCCGTAGAGCATTTATATTTAACTAGAATAATTTATAAGGTTAGTTACGGATTAAACACTAACTTCTCTCTCGAAGCTTTCCCTAGATATTAAACGAAAGTGAAATAAAGAGAATTTTTTATTTTTTTTATTTTTACGTAGATAATTTTATTTATTGCTATGGAATCGGGCCGAAGGCCTGACTATAAGCTGTACCGTTTCTAAATTGCAATCCTTGTCAAAGGGGAAATGCAAGAATGACCTCTCCTCTTAGGCCTGGCTAGGGGCCGGCTTATATGTGGTTCTTTTACTTTTTATTATGAACCCATTGATGATCCCAAAAGTTTTCCTGACCAATAGCCATCCCTAGTAGTTTGTACATAAAAAGAAAAAAGAAAATAAGTAATTCCAATAAATATTCAAGTAAAATCCTAACCTAAATCCGAATTGAAATTTGTAACAAAAATCAACCCATAATTATTTAATTTTCTAACGAGTAAAGAAATAATATTATAATACAAAGCATGTCGAAGTTCCTATATATACTTAAGCCACAGATCAAAAAAGTTTCAAAGAGATTTGACTTACTAGCTATTGCTTTACCACTTCAGATTCTTGTTCACAAAACGAAAGGGCAACATTCGCTCATTATCCTCGACTTCATCCCAGTTTACAGTCCTCACCTCTCCACCATCCCTCTGGACGGAACAAAGTGTCTTTCCATGTTGTGAGTGTCTGACCAACATACACTTTATTTGCTCATTTTCAAAACGAATAACAATTCTATCCTGCGTGTCGAAAACCTCCATGGCACCAGAGAAATGAGAAACAGGGCTTCTGTCCGAGAATAAAGCGCATGAGCCAAATGAGAAGACCGTCCATTCAAGCTTCCTTCTGCTCCCATCGCGGGTTGGCATTATTGCTCCGTTACAGTAATTGCATGTGGAAAGGTATGAAATATTGGTATGGAAACAGAACCAGCATTTGTGAGGCGTGAAGACTAGGATATGTTGTAACATTGTCAAAATCAGTCAGTATGATTATTTCGAAGGATGTAAGAAACTTGAAAGTATGAGATATGAAAGGAGTTGCTTGCCAATATCGAGACTGGCATTTTGGGCATTTTAGCTTTCTTAAATCTATCCAAATCTCTTTCCTATACATTTGAAACCGATTATTTTCTTTGATGACAATGAATACATGAACCACTGACTTGAGACTTTTTCTTGCAGGTCATCGATACTCTCGAAAAAGTTCTTGGGTAAACAAAGAAAGAGTTAGGATTGTAAAACTTGTCGCAAAAGCGTTTGAAAATCTCATTGTATATATTCTTTGTGTTTGAATATTTGAACTAGAAGAATGAGAAACTGTCTCTAGCCAAAATGTATTACCAAGGTGGCTATGCACTCCCAGTGCTCCGGGCCTACTGACCCAGATGTGCCCACAGAAAAGAAGCAACGACTCGTTTGATGAATTTGAAATCAGAAAAAAAATCACATGTAACGAACAGCTGTAAGCAGCGTTAGGCAAGTCCAAGTCCAACTCAAGTTTAAGAGTTTTTGAGTAGCTTTAGACTTGGACTTAGTACTTTTTAGATAGACTTGAATGTAAATATCCAAGTTGATCCAAGTCAGCCTAATCGGGAATTGCTTCTATGTGTTAGAGGATTTCTCAACTCGACTTCTTTTACGTGCGATAACACTAGTTATTATAATATAACTTAAAGTAAAGAAGTATATTTGGGGTATCAAACGAACTCGATTTCTCGTCCGAAAAGGATGAAAAGTAAAAGGAGTTATGGGACTTTCTTCCCGAGACTCCCGGGCGAAAGTACTCAAAAATAGACCCGAAAAGAAATCCTTAAACTTGGGAAGTCAACTTGGATTGGTAAGTTTAAGAATTCCCGGACTTGGAATTAGACTTGGCATAAATATCCAAGTTCAATTCCGAGTTAAACTCAAGTCCAACTTCGATTTGCCTAACCCTGGCTGTAAGTGTGAGAGCATTGTTTATCAGGCCGGAGAATTGAAGTAACGTGCTTCATATGTTCTGTCAGAACGTTCGATGTGAATCGTGCTCGCAACTTGGTCCATATTGGTCCGTATTCGAGGGAAGGGGTGAGGGAGGCCTACTCGATTCCTCACTTTCCGGCTTTCATCTCTTCACTCCTCTTTCCCAATCTCAAGGATTCCATCTATGCAATCACAAGGTCACAGCAAAGTTCTTAGCACATGGAGAATGCAAATAACATGAATGACGCTGTCAATTCATTGTCGGCTATCTAATCCTAACTACTCCCTCGCAAAGAATAAGTATGCTTAAAGAGTACATCCGGTATCTGTCCCCATCGAAAAACCTATCCCTTCGTGAAATCAAGACAGTTGACTAACCCTCAAACAACCGAGCCGGAAGAGGGTACTGCTCCTTGTCCTTAAAGGTCTCTTCTCCATGCTAACGTTGGTGAACTACATCCCTCTAAACAAAAGGAATAAGCATGCTTAAAGAGTGAATCACGCATCTGCCCCTATCCAAACCTTAACCCTTCGTGAAATCAAGACAAGTAGCCTCATATGCTTGGAGATTCCTTCATTGGAAGAGAGGACGTGCTACACACCTTGAAATTGAGACTAGAAGTGAAAGGAACACACAGCCTAGTCGCTTTATGGGGCTTACCTGGAATAGGGTGAATATGCTCTGCCCAAATCTTACTTTCCCGCGACCATACCTCCGCTTCGAGTATGTTCGTCGCCTCCAACAAAAGGTGCCCGCGACTTCGGCTTTTCTAATCGATGCCAGCACTCGGGCCTCGTTCATGCATGACTATCAGAAGATCGAAGATCCAGACTCGGGCGGTCGATGCACCAATCCTGAACAAGTTAGATCATGGCTTGCTACCTAGGATGCGATTGATTGGATCATGATTATCACCAACGCAAATGACGAAAGCATCCTTTTAGGCCAAAATCTCATTCAATTCATACCTGGAAGTGCTCGAGGACATGTCATTTTCATCACAACAAATAAGAGGACGGCAGTAAAGCTGGCTGGTGACAAGAATATCGAAAGAATTGATCGTCTTCCCATATCTGACTCCAGAAAGCTACTCCTGTCACTCTTGGGACAGAAAAATGTACCAGAAGTAGATGATACCGATATCACAGGACTTCTTCGCATATTGGATCATCATACTCTTTCCATTGTTTTAATCGGAGAAGACATATCTGCCAAATCGATACGGTGTCTGCGTACCTTCGAGCCTTCTTTTCTACAGAAAGTTCGGCAACTGAACATTTGTGCGAAGTTCTTGACAAAGAACGACTCTCCAAGTCTGGCACCGAGGATGATGGAATTCATGAGTCACTTGTACATGTTTTGATGAATTCGTTAAAGCGACTCCAACAAACACACCCCAAGAGTGCAGACATATTGTCATTTATGTATTGTTTCTCCAATCGTGGTATACTGAGAGCATTCTTGCATTCGGAGGCTCTTACAGCACGGGAGAGTGACCGAACCGAGGCCTTAAGGATCCTCACAGGATATTGCTACATCACTTCTTATGGAAAAGAGGACATCTTCGACGTCCAAAGCGTGGTTCGCCATATTGTTTTGAAATATCTCACAGAACAGAGAAGTTTGCGCTACTGACTCGAGGCAGGTCTTGACCAACTCGATAAGACCCTCCCCTGGGAAGATGACTTTGACAAAAGCGCTTTTGACCTGTTCGACACGCACTCCACCCATGTTGAGGCAATCTTAAGCCACGAAGAAATTACAGGAGATAAAGTCCAAGTAAAAGCCGCACTAGCCACCCGTTACGCCCGGTATCTTTTCAGGAAAGGCTGCTATGTCCAAGCTATATAGTTTGCCGAGAAAGCCACTGCCTGGCATGCCAGCAGCCTCACGGCGGACGATGAGACGGTCTTAAGTTGCGGTATCTTTGAAGCAACGATACTTCGTCATGGTGGTCAATTCGAGCGGGCGCGACAGATTGATGAGGAAGTACTAAAACAACAGCAGATGGTACAAGGGGAGAAGCACCGAGAGACCATCGCGACCACCAACTTACTTGGATGCGACTTATACCGCCTCGGCCTCTATGAAGAGGCAAGGAAGCTGCAAGAGAGAGCACTTTATTTAGGCAAAGTGGTTCTAGGACCAATGATCCCAGCACTATAATAAGCTTGCAATCTCTCGGTTCAGTCATCAGAGAAAAAGGGGACTTCGTCTCGGCAGAATCGATATATCGAGAGGTCCTACGTACCAGCAAGGAGATATATCCGAACAAACATCCCGTATATTTTGTCTGCTATGGGTAATATCGCATGTACATTGGACGACAGGGGCAACCTTCAAGAAGCCGAGGACATGTTCCGTGAAGTGCTAACAATGAGCCCTTAAATCCTCGGCGCCGAAGATGTTGAGACGGTGCGTTGGAAGGACAACTTGTCCGAGGTTCCGTGGCGACAGCGCCGATTCGAAGAAGCAAAGAGGCTCAAGCGTGAGGTCATATATGTCAGGCAAAGGATCCTGCCACCTGGTCACCCAAACACTATATCTGCCGAGCAAGACCTCGAACGCTTCCGGGATGAGCACCGACCAGAGCAGGTAAATGCTCTCCTCCAGTCTCTTTGTCAGCCCATGCAACGCATTTCCCAGAATTAGAGGCAACATAATTGAGGACGACAACCCCCCGGAATGTCTAAAAAAGGTCCCGTCCACAATGATTTTCGAGGAAATGTTCCCGATTCTTCCCAGTGATTTGGCGCCTGTGTCCTCAGTGCCAAAACAACTCGAATGTGAAAAAGAAGTTCCCATAGGCTCTATATGTTTGGTAGCCTGATTCTGTAGGCAGATTGAGG
>FJOG01000004.1:2040463-2112510 GCA_900073065.1 Phialocephala subalpina | reverse complement strand
CTTAAATTATTAAAGACTTCCTTGTCTATTGTATCCCATACTGCTTGTAGAGCACTTTCAAGTTGTTGTCTTGCATGTTTACTCTTACTTTTATCCGTTGCAATCTCTAGAAACATCTCAAAAACTCTCTTTTTGAGTTCCCACTAAATATGCTCGATCGGGTTCAAATCGGGAGAGTAAGGAGGCTAGTTTTCGATCTGCGTAATCCTATTCTCTTCAAACTAATTGCGTACTTTGATTGCCCGATGAATAGAGGCATTATCTTGCATAAAGATATACCCAAGGTCTAAAGATTAGACTATTGGTTTGATTTTTGCGTTAAGAACCTCCAAATAAGAGTTAGCGTAGTATCCATATTTCTTAGACTTGAAATCTCGGTTTATAATATAAAGGTTAGTCCTCTTAGTATCCCAAAAGCATCCCCAGACTATAACTTTTATATTCTTATGACAATCGTAAGTTTGGATTATCGATTTATCCTATACTTGGTTGGCAGTTCGGAACACCCATTCGGTCTGTTTCCCCCGCCCCCGCTCTACTGAACACTTATCACTCCACATGAACATTCCCTATTCCTCTTTGTTTCTGCCCCTATTCTTCAAACACTAAGCCAACCTCTTAGCCGCATTCTCCTCTGTAAGGAACGGGCGCCTTTTAGCTTTCTAATTGTGTATACTATATTTTTTGAGAATTCGATCGACCGTAGACTTGCTCATTCCGAGATCAAGCTTCTTTTTGAGGTCTAAGTAGTTGTCTTTCGGGTTTGCGCGTACATATCGAAGTAATAATCGTTCGTCTACTTCGGTATAATACTTCGGTCCGCCGGTTCAAGGTTAGGATTCTCTATCATTGCGTAGATGAGCGAGGGAGAAGGTGCTTCGAATAGCTCCGCGGGAGCAATTTAGAGTAGCTTTGATTTCGGGGATTTTGGCGGCTTTTATGCGCATGCCAATAGCAATGCCTCTTTGATATGGAGTAAGTTCATAGTTGAATTGCCTATTCCCAAAGGAATTGCCTAAAGGAGTGCGTTGAGGTGGCATTTATTGTGTAGAAGGAAAGGAGTAGAAAAACGCGTCAACGCGTTTTACGCGTTCTCGCTTAATTGGCTCAGACTCCTGACGCGGCACTGTACCTTGTAGGGGTCAGGCAACGAGGAGCATCATCCCTTTTGAAGAGAGTGATGCGAACTTGGTGGATTTGCTGAACCATTTTCATTGCTGTTTCACCTAGGAGATATTTTACCACCAAGACATCGAGATTCGGGCGAGGGAGGATGGATATTCAGGTGGGTGCTTTGGTGTGCTTGTTTCGTGGTGGGGTGGAACCGTATGTCGTGAGAGATCAGAAGGTCATCATGTTTTTGTGACAAATTGCTTTGTGAGGATTTTGCTGGGGATTGTGAGAAGGTGAGTAGGCGTGATGGGATGGTAGATTTAGTGTTGCAATAGAAGGATTGGATCAGAGAGTGATGATTCGCGATCAAGTTGCTCGTTCGTGTATGCCTTGATTTTGTGTTTGAAATTGGTGCACGATACTCTGGGAGCCAGAACAAGCTCGTAGTGATCCTAAAAAGTTCCTAAGTACCTACCGGTCCGCTTCGTCTAGAGCGTGAACTCAACGCCAGTGCCCCCAAAGCAGCCCTGCTGTCTCTTTGACAAACTCGTTCCACTACTTAAGCAGAATATCTTGCGCTTCAAAATTAGCACCTGCCAAAACCTCGCCGTCCATAGCTCCGTAGAAGTATGCCTCTCCCACCAAAACATAGACATCCACACCTATTTTCCGAAGCACAAAGGGAACATCTAGTCCCATGATAAGACATGCAACATCCCACGATTGTGTTTCTGCAGGCACAAGCCCAACCTTTCCGTTGGTAGTCAGTACCATTCGCCTATTGCTAACAGTTTCACTGCACAACCGTAACCAAGCGTCTACTGCCTCGTCCGTTTCTGCGCCCTCGAAATTGCTCCTGTGAACGGCCGCTGCCAGGTACTCGAACTCAGTCCGAGCCCCGAAATCATGTTCGAAACGGAAGAATGCAGCCCAGTCCAAGCCGTTGGCACGCGAGCCCATTCTCCGGCCACGGATGTCTCGATCGTAGGTGATTGTTCGCATGAGACACTCGTACTTTTGATCGATGTCCATGGTACCGAGCCAAGTGAAAAGTAGGTGCCTCCATGTCGAGATCACACGATCGAATTGATTACCCATGAGTGCCATTCCATGAGAATAAGGGACTGGTTTTGATACTTCTTTGATGGTATCAAAGATCAGACCTTTTACTCTGAGCGTGATGCCGTCCGCTAAGAAGGAGAACTTCTCGACAGACCCTTTCGCTGCAGCATACAATGACGATGACTGGCCTTTCAGACGAGATGGGCGCATGTTGAAAGGTGAACAGATATTGGGCGCCCACGATGGAATTCCTTGTTCGCGGTTCGGATTCTGGCTGAATATCAGTGCTTCCAGTCGGTTATTCGTCGAAACCAATTTCGTGAAGGCCTGCTTAGCAACCTCATCAATGTTTAACGAGTAGTCTACGACTATATCTTCGGTATCGTCTCCAAGTAGACCAAGAATAGCATAGACCTTGTCGCGAGGATCCGTCGCTTTGCAATTCCGCGCATGTAAAAACATAGCCTCGAAGTCCAATTTCCCTTTCGTCTTCAAGGTCTGCTTGAAATACTCGAGATCTTCTCCAGCGTATGCGCCGCTGCGATTACGGCCGCCATGTATCTTGGTTTTCGCGTCCAAGTCTGGTGTCCAGACCTTCAGCCAGTGGCAAATGGCTGCAACATCAGTCCAAGGAACGCTCAATGGTCCTGACATGACGATAGCATCCCGGGACACGACAAGCTCCTGCCGAACCCAGACTCGTTGCCACCAGTCCCTATCAAAGAATTCGACTAGCGCTGGCCAATGACCTCCAGAATGGTCGACATGTTCCACTTCGTAATAGTCTGCGGTTAGTGATCGATGTCTATGGGTCTCTGTACGATTGTTCGGGTTGTCCAGATGCTGGGAGAGCCATTGATGACCTTTGCCTTGTCTCTGAAACCCGGAAAAGCGATTTATGATCTCCGTTGCCGAATTCTTGCCAGCCCCTACCCATATCACAACCCTCTGAGCTTGCTGGTAGATCTTCCTCATCAGACGGACTTGATTACTCCGTTCGTCAAGGTCTCCTTGGTTGATACAGATGCTGTCAATCCATAAAAGCCGATCGGTCTTTCCTTTGCTTAGGACTTTCAAGGCTGCCTCGAGATTTGGCTTGATCATAAGACAACGGCCGTTATCGAGAGTGATGAAGCGATCCGGGGGCTCAACGCCCCAAACGTAAGAAAGCGCCTCGTATGAAATCAATCCTGCATCTTCGGAATCTTGCAAGTTAATGGTGATAAGACTACCAGATGGAGTACCGACACTCGAGGGCCGGAGACGCAGGAGTCGTATCTCGCCGGCGTTCAAGGCGGTATATTCGAAAGGCGTCAGGCGGTACTGTTTGAGTTTTCGAAGAAGACTCGTCATTATTTGTCGTCTATAGATGTCTAGATTTTTGCAATGAGTTGAAGTTGGACTGCAATGAGATTTCCATCGTCCTGTATGTGAGGCTGGAGGATGCAGTTGCCTGTTTCAGATGCCGCTGCAATGCGATCATTCGGCGACGAAACGACTGGGATCGTCTCAGCTTTCATTCTCCGCTCGTTCGCGTTCGCGTTCAAAGAGAGCTTGTGCAAGAATCGCGTCCAATCAGAAAAGTTAAAAAGAAGAGGAGGGTACCGACAGGGAAACGAGCAGCTACAACCAAAATCTTGCTTGGACCTCAATGTGAGGCATCCCAGTACGCAATGCGTATGACCACCCCTTTTTAAATAATATTAAGAATGCAGTGCTTGCTTGTATGATAAGACCCTTTCCATGCTATGACATTGAATCTATGGGATCCTACAACCAGGTCCCTACAGTATCGTCGCTGTGATTGGAAATTGAAAGAACGGTGGGTATGAGGATTCCATGAAATTCCAAAAGGGAACTTCAAAAAACACCTTTCTCTATCATAACAACACTGTTGATGCCCCCAAACTTTTGTCTTCCGTGCCATATCAACTCCATGCAAAAGCTAAACCCTCTCCATACAACCGCATCCTAACACAACCCACTACACCCCCTCCTCACCACCTTCCTCCATCTCTTCTTCCCCTCCCTCTTCTCCATCCCACCACAAACAAGGTCCCAACCCCGCATCTTCCATCGTAGCAATGAGCTGATAGGGACTACTCTTCACCTGCTCCTCTTTCTCTCGTGGACCAACAGGGCTTTGGTCGTGCCAGAGCTCGTCTTCGATTCGGAAGCGGACGGTTTCTTGGTTGTCGTAATAGAGGATTTGGCCGTCGGTTTCCCAAACGTAGAGCTGATCGTCATGCTTGCTGGAGAATAGATTAGCGAGAGGTTTCCAGGGGGCAGGTGAGAAAGATAGTGATGGGTACAGCGTTTAGAGAAACTTGTAGATGTAGTTTTAGAAACAGCTAGAAGAGGCGGTATCAAGAAGAGGATATGTGGTGTTGAAAAGCCAGAGTACAATATCATGAAATGTCACGAGAGACGAAAAGTAGGGTGATTGGAATTGAACATACAACTTTGAGCCTTCAGGGAGCTTGGAGGCCGGGACAAAGATCTCGTCAAAGAAAGGCGTTCGGACTGCGAATAGGAGCGTTAGTGGGCAATTCTGGTACGTGATAGGGTACATGACACGACTTCTAGCGTGTCAAGTAGTAGACCTTACTTCGGAGACCAGATGTTGTAGCGCTGCTGATGCGGCCTGTCATGACTTCGTGCTTGAAGGGTCGGAAGACTACCAGACGGAACTCGACTGTGACATTTTCTCAGCAAACATTTCATCAAAACTTGAAAGCCAAGAGCGTACCATTGACGTTGATGAGACCAGTTCCATGACCGATGAGTCCTTCGGATGCGGATAGGAGATCGTAGAGGCAGATGCAGAGACCAATCTTTTGGATGACTTTGTTTGCATATTTGGCGTTGATGTTGTCTTCTATTGCTTGACCTGGGTCTTTGCCAAAGTCTTCTGGGACGATCTGGACAAGGTCCGCTATCTTTGTCTGCAACTTTGTTAGATCTGTTGGGGGGTAAGGGCATTGATGAACTTACGAGAATGAACATGTTTGTTTGCTCAATACTTCAGAATGAAATCTCCTGGTAATTCTGGAGTCCTTTGCACGTGCGAGGTCGCGTAGTAGCGTCCCCGTAGCGTGGTTTTATTATTCTTTTATAATTCCTGTTGTTTGGAGTTGTCTTGCGATCGATCTCCTCTGGAAAACACTCTCTTTCCCTTCCAACACCACAACGGATCGCAGGCTTCTTTTTTGCAGAAATTGCTTTGCAGTATCAGGATTCCTTGTCTCTCAAATTCTGAATTCTTTCATGAATAGCTCCTGCAACGAAATCGAAGTCCTCGACGCGTCTCGCAGAGTTACTCCACGTGATCCATTTGATATTGGAAAAATTCACGCTGTCGAACTCTTTCAACTGGCCTCGACGCACACACAACGCTGCGCTTCGACTTCTGAAATTTCCCCCAGACTCCAACAAATACTTTAGCACAATAGTCGAGTTTCTCAGTACGATATCACTCTCTCTCGTCCTCCGGAGTCTTGAGGTGATGCAGAAAGAGGCTTACGCTCGGTAAAAAGCTAATCCTGGAACGCTGCACTAATTGGCACTAGCAAGGGAGCCCAAAATGGCAGGCATGTTTTGTCCTCTTCCCTTTCCCCTTCATTGCTTTCGCATTTCCATCAAGACATCAATTAACATTTTGCGCACATCAAAAGGCTACGTACCGCAACAAGTCAATCCAGTTCCTCGTTACTATCCGCAGCCGCAGCCTCCCATCAACGCGCAAAGACCCGTTCAGGGCATCAACTTCCCGATGGCTGGCACACAGCAGTACAACTTTCCTCCACCACCACCTCCACCCAGTGGTCCACCTCCTTCAACTTATCAACAACAACATCCGCAGCACGGATACCCATCGCAACCCCCTCAATACCAACAGCAGGCACAACGTGGCGGTGCTACTCCTCGTGGCGGAAGAGGTGGCGCTCAGGGCGGTCGCGGTGATTTTCATGGCAATGCTCCTTACAACCCGCAGAACCCCAGTGCTGGCTTCAATGCGCATCAAGGTCCTACACCTCCCTACAATGGTCAGAATGGTCAGCATACTCCCGCTCCTTACATAGGCCCGCAAGCTCCTGGACCTCAAGGTCAGCAAGGTCCTGGCTACGGTGGTCCACAATGGCAAAACAACCAGCAGAATCAGCAACATGGACCTCCTCCACAACAGCATGGCCCTCCACAACACGGTCCTCAGCAACATGGTCCCGGACCGCAACAACATGGCCCTCCACATCACCAGCCGCCTCAACAACATCAACCTCCAATGCATCATGGTCCTACACCCGCTCCTCTGCAAGCTCAGAACTACCATCCAAACTACGCCCCTCAAGCCTACCAACCGCCCCCACAGCAGTACGGCCCGCAACAACCACCTCAGCCATTCCAAACACCGCAACCACCTTATGCCGGTCACAGTGGGCCACAGCAAGGACCACCACAGTGGAACGGCCCTCCCCAGCCAAATCGACCACCTTTCAATAACAATCGTGGCCGTGGTGGGTTCACTGGTGGGCGTGGCGGACATGAACAACCACCGGCACCTCTCATGGGTCCTCCAATTCGCATGGGTTTTGACAATGAGCGAGGTGGTCATATGGCTCAAGCGAGCAATGGTTTCCCTCAGCAGTATCCAAATCATCATACTCCACCCGCACCTTTCAATCAACCGTCGTATCAAGGTTATCCGCCTCAGGATTTCTCTCAGGGAGGACAACGTCCACCTCTTGATCCCAATCCTTACAACTCTGGTCCCAATAGGGGCAGAGGAGGAAACAACAATAACTTCAGAGGCAGAGGTCGCGATAACTCTCAACAATTTCGTGGTCGCGGTGACGGCCGTCATCACAATAACAATAATGGCCATAGAGCTACTTCAGAGAACTTCCACAAGCCTGCAGGTGCAGATGCTAATGGCAAGAAGAAGAAGAAGCGTCGCACAAACACTCTCGGTCTCACACCTAATGGCGTTGATCATGAAGAGAGTGAAGACGAAGTCGATGACGCTGATGAAGAAGCCCGTCTTGTTACTTTGCTTGGTCCTGATACTCCACAGTATGTTTTGTATTGAGTGGGAGATTAGTTCTTCTAGCTAACACGTGATAGGCTGCCCACTGATTTGGATGCATGGCTTGCTGAGAGAAGAAGTCGTTACCCTACGAAAGCTCGTAGAGACGCTGCCGCCGAAGAGCTCCGTCAACGACGTGAGCAGAATCGCCAGAAGAAGAACAAGAAGGAGCATCCCGAGACCGGAATCAAGCAAGAGGAAGGCGAGACCAAGCTTGAGAAGCAACAGCGAAAGGCCGAGAAACTCCGACTTGAGCTCGAAAAGGCCGAGCGCAAGATGCAGGAGATGACTGGTGGTGGCAAGCGCAAGCGTGAGAACGGAGATGAGGGCGACGACGACCGTGGTCAAGTGAGCGAAGCTGGATCCAATGGCTCAGACGGTTCGGAGTCTGAGGAGGACCAGAAGCCAGAGCAGATCACCAGTCGCCACCATCAACCTTACCGTGTACAACAGCCTCCCAAAGCTCAGCTGCAACGTCACTGCAAGTACTTCTCTACCGGTGGTACGTGTGGTAAGAAGGGCAAGTGCCGCTTTGTACACGATCAGGAGGTCCGAAATCAAGCTTTGAGAGATAAGGAAGCCAATGGTGGCAAGATGACTCTAGCTCAACGCCTGATTCTCAACGACACTGCGAAGGATGATCTGACCATCTTGAAGTCCATCAAGTACCTCAAGGAGAAGGGTCTCATGTCAGAACAACTCACTGGTAGTGTACCAAGACAGGACGAGTACAAGGAGGAAGAGAATGGCTACCATGAGAACCTCAACTATGGAGACAACTAGAGCACTTGAAGCACTTCGAGTCGCCTTCTTCAGCTTTGAGTTTCGCACCTTCCACCAGCACATTTTCGACGTTTCTTTCGACGCAATACGATTGTCTGCGAATTCCATACGGTCATAGGCAGAGCAATGTTCTGAGTCTTCCGCAGATGAGACATCTACAAAAATCCCTCGGTATCGACTTTCTTTGGCGTTCGGATACACAGCAATGCGTTGTTCTCTGCGAAGAATTCCTTTTGAGTTTTCTGCGTGTTACTTCCTCGCAATCTGCAGAGATTGGCGGTGGACTGGAGGCACTGTGGAGCAAGAGTACTTTGTGCTGCTTGACGTTCTACTCGGCTGCTCTGGATTCCTCACGTACGGTTCCTGCTCTTTCACAGCACGCTTGGTCAAGAACCTCCCCTAATTACTCCTGCACTACACTTCAGACTGTTGAGTTACTACTGCCTGTACTTTGATTTCTGTATGTCCACATAAAGAAAAGCCCACAAAACCATAATGACATGGGGCGAATTTCCTTTCTGAAGAGGGCGTAATCTGCGGAACACTGGCGTGCTGTCCACGACGGTGCCCGGTGGTATGAGCAGATGAGCATCTCTTACGGCCAGAAGCTGGTCTCGGTAGTCTTTACAATGTATCATAGAAGTGTGTTGAGAAATAAAAGCAGTCTGCAAAGCCTGTTGTCAATTGTGATGTGATAGGGCTGTGAGATGAAGTAATATCAGTCTCGTCTGTTCCTGGCTTCGAGAAATCTTGAAGGTTACAATCGCTATTGGGCCTTCGAATCAAAGGACTTTACATGAATGTTCTGAAATGGCATGCTTTGTCAATCGCATTAATCTTGACGTGCGATTTGATCACTTGAGTTCGTCCGCCATCGACGAAAGATCCTCAGTACTGGATGATATTTCGTACTGAAGATTGCTCCACCGCGAGTTTTTTTGACACCTTCGGCCATTCAAGTCGTGGTTTCATTATACCAGTAATCAACACGATCATTCGCAATCGAAACGGTGACAAGTCATCGGACAAGGAAGAATTGGTCTCGAGGCATGTGCATTCGTGGCTGGCTACCATAGGCGTGTGGGTAGTACGAGAAGTTTCTCACCAGGGCTTTTGTCCCGTTTTAACTTTTTGGTGCAGACAGTGGCCTCCTGTATGGCTGATGTGTCGTGCGGGGCAGCTGCAGGATTCCATACTCAGGATTTCACGGAAGAATATACGTGCCAGTTTGTCAGCGAGGCTACGCCTCGCATTCAAATGATTTCTGCCGCGCTGAATCGTGTCAGTGATGCTCATGATTCTGGCCATCGAGGCCGCTCTCTTCACCGTCGGGCGATTCACGAATAGAGATATTACCCCTGAGCCTCCTTCAAACCCACTACGACTGAATTGAACCAAACCCGTCAATGACTCAGTAGACAGAAATTGATCTACCTTTCTACTCAACATTTACCAAGTTCTCGCCTAACATGGACGCCATTACCAGCCTTCTCGCCATAACCGGTCTTGTGTACTCTAGTAGCAAAGCACTTGTACGACCTCATCGATGGTCTCACCAACGCTCCTGAATTGATCACCGAAATTAAGGCCGATCTCTCAGCACTACAAACCGATTTGACATCCCTGGAAGCGACGCTGAAGGAAGCCAACTCTACAACTCTAGCTCCAGTCCTTCAGCGTGTTGGGATCACCGATGCTCTCAATGCCTGTTCAAAGATATGCAGTGGTTTCATGGGCACAATCGGTAAATATTCAAAACATTCCACGACGGATGGATTCAGCAAGCGCGATCGATTGACTGTGGCCTTTCGCAATACAAAAATCGAAGCCTTCACTACGAGGCTGAATGTTGCGAAAGCACGATTGAAGTAGCAGTCACGTCGGCCACTTTGTATGCTACTTCCTATTCTACACTTTCTATTCAGTTGGCGCTGTGTCTGCAACTGTTGGACTTCAGCTTACAGAAGATGCGCAGAGCAACGACTGCTACGAACTACAAAGGAACTGAAGGACTCAAAGACATGCTCGAGAAACAAGAGGAAGCCCTCAAGTCACAAAGTGCGAAACCCACCACCATCGAGAACGACATGAAAGATCTCGTTATCTCCCCAAGTGCAGAAGACCCCGACAACGACATCATCCCCATCACTTCAGAGGAGAGCGATCTCACCCTCTCCATTCTTCCTGTCTTGAAACAAACTTGCAAGGAAGCACTTGCCGTCACTACACAAGTACGCACGAAACAGGTGTTTGGGGGCAAGATGATCACAGATAAGGATGCTCGGGCGGTAGAAGGTGTCGTTGGAAAGCCGCAGGGGAATGTGGATCAGACGTTCAAAGGGGATGTGATAACCAAGGATGGTAGTGAAGCAGTTCGCGGGCAGATGTATGCTGAGTCGTTTAAGGTGATGTGGGCGAGGTCATTGAGAGTGCCGGACGATGGGAGTGAAAAGGGAAAGTAAAATGAAGGTAGGTGTAACACGAACTGCAGGCCGAAAGTGTCTGTTAGGTGAAGGTTAAGCCTGTGAAGCCTTTAATGTCCTTTTTTGGCTATGGGTCGCGATTGGTTCATCGATTTCTGTTCAGCGAGATTTGCTTTTGCTTGGACTCCTCGATTTACTATTGTCGTGCTATATGTCTATTTGATCATTGCTTCATCAAATCTAATCACCAAATCTTGTACTCATTACTGTCACGTCTATCAGAGAAGCTTCCATCGCATTTTCCCATCAGTAGTATTATGCATTCTTTATAGCGCTCAAAATTGTGCCGACGGCCTGATCGAGGCATTCTCGGTCCTCTTCCCCGCTTTCAAATAACTTCCAAGGTACTAAGTATTTGTATCCATCGCTTTCCACCGCCATCGAATTGAACAATGTTCGAAGCTCCACTGCACTTATGTGAATGGAGCTCAACTTATCGTGCATGTGCACTTCCATAAATCCAGTATCATCGCTGCGATCCCAGAAGCAATAGTTGCGGAAACGCTAGATCTGTGACCGTCAATTGATAAGTCCGTACTAGCTCATGAATTAACTTGCAAATTCATGAGCTATCACAACCCCTCATGAGCTATCACATAATTCATGAACGAGTTCTAATCAGCTGGAATGAGAGTAACGATAATTAATTGTTCAAACAGATCGACGGGAAGGAGGCTCTCCCGTCTTCCAGCCCCCTTATTTACCCCGTTTCCAGCCCCCTTTCTTTGCCGAATCTCCTGATGTTTTATTTAAACTCTCATTATACGATGTTTTATCTTTCTCGCGAAAATATACTCTCATACCTCAAAAGAAGCTATCATAAGTACGCCCGAGATCAAAATGATTTATAGCATTCGATTACATCTTTTCCTAATTAAGGCACATTAATTATCTTACGATCTAAGACTTAATTGCGATATACGGCAAGTACTATTCGATGCGAATTAATGCAAAGTTTACTATATGACTCTAGCAAATCCCTCTTTTTTTAATCATTGCCCTTAACTTCTCCCCAATTTTACCTTCAAACATACCCTTATTTGAGGTCTTTTTAACCCACTCTTTTATCTTCTACTTTCACTTCTTTCTCGTGGGTATGCCAACCGCATATGTCGATTCAACGCTCAAATCGTTCGATATTACTAATCCCAACGCCACTCCTCAAGGGGCCACATTCATGCCGTCTTCCCCTTTTACTGCCTTAGGATCAAAGCAGCCAATCGACCCATGGTTAGCAAGTCTTAAGAATAAGTTCGATCAGATGCTTAAAGAGAGTCCCAATCGCTCTATCTTATCTCCTAATAAGCGCTACAATATGCAACATCACTTGAAATACCCGCTTTCTGGAGCTAAAGGTTCTACTAAAGTAGAGCGCAAAGTCGATAGCAACTTAAGGAATTAGACTATTACCAATTTTGAGCTGCAAGACAACCAAATTTACCGCAAAACTAGCCTCGATAAGAAGACTAGTACAATTTTCAAGGAGAAATATACAGCTTGTAATTTAAATGCTTTAGAGTTAATCCAAAAGGTTCATATTGCTCTATATTATGCTAATTAATTACTCTCGCTTAACTTAAGGGCTTTACTAATTGTTTTAAATATCGATAAAACTAACTATCGAGTTCAAAACCTCTTTTACGGTATCACGAAAGTTGACGTGTCTTTTATTAAGAAACGCTACAATATTTGTAAGCTAGTTACGACTTTGAAGCCGAAAGATTTAATTGTCAAGCCTATTATTCCCAAGAGCCCTATATATAAGCTAGTCGTTGACTTGATGGACTTTACTAAAGAGCCAAACGAAAATATGAACTAGATTATGCAGAAAAAGAACCCATTCACTAAATACATTTGGTTATCACTTTATAAAGATAAAAAGGCTATATCAACTAATCAGAATCTTGACTAATAGCTTGACGATTTTAGGCCAATGCGTAGGATGTAAGTTTTTACTATTCCTTGGCCATTCCATCTTATACTTTTACATAGCTTTAATACTAACTTTGGCTATAGCCGGTGTGATAATAGTACCGAGTTTAAAGGCCAAAAACCTAGAGACTTTAGTTAAGTCTGCAAAAGGCGTGGTATCCCTATTGTAAGGGGTAGGCCTTACCACCCTGAAACTCAAGGCATTATCGAGATTGCCAACCGTACATTCAAACGCCGTCTTATAGCTATTCAAACTGCACGTAGTACTCGATCATAGGTTGAATTCCTTCCTAAGTTGGCTATGATTATCAATATTACCCCTTCTGATTCTTTGCCTAATAAGATAACTCTTTATGAAGCTTAGTACGGCCGACCTCCTCTAAATTGAGAAGACTACGCCAAAGAACAAGCTAAAGACAGGAGCCAAAAAGCTAGTCAATAATAAGTCAGAGAAAACACGGCAGAAGCCGAAGACTCTAAAGTAGCGGCTTTATTGTCAAATAGGGAGGTTGATACTAAGGATGATCGAGAGATTTTAATTGAGCTTGGAAAGCGCGTGGCAGCTAATCACGTAAAAGTTGCTGAACGCATGGTCAAGAAGAGGGGAAGCAAAGTGAACACTTTAACTTTATAGCAAATTGTCCTTCTTACTATTCCTAGCAAGTTAAGGACTTTAACTGAGCCTTTGAGACTTCCTGCTAGAGTTTGGGGCATCTTTAATAGTGTAAGTTTCACGTGCTTATTCAAGGATAAGAACTAATATGTCCCTTAGGCTGTAATCCTCCTTACTCAATGGGGCAGACTCAAAGGCCTTTATTAACCTTAATAACTCTAAACTTGTTTATTACTTGCAACGTTTGAAGCTCTTATCCCTACGTTTTTATCAAAAGATAACTCTCGTATTACTCTACCTAAGGCTATTTAACTTATAAACGGTCGTGGTATTATAGCCTCTTTCCAAAAGGCTAATAGAGATGCTACGAAGACTCTCAAGGCAAAAAGGAAAGCTACCGAGGCTTTAGAAGAGGAGGAGGAGGAAAAGGAAGAACAAGTAGCGGTTGTGAAAAAGACAGCTAAGGCTATTAAGCCTAAGAGAAGTGCGCGTTTGAGCAAGAAGGCTAAGAAAGCCTGAAGTTTTGAGGGAGTTGCAATTGGGAAACTTAGACAATTGAGAATAGCTTCATTTGAAGTGTGAGTATATGCTTTGACCTCAGTTGAGGGTTTCACTTCTTTATAACTACCGATATTTAGACCCCTAATAATATATCTTCATTTTTGGGGCATTAATCATGTGATTATTCACTATATAAACTTGTAAATCATCATGCAAATTCATGAATTATTATACTACTCATAAGTTTATATGGGAGTTTATAAAAACTCCAAATATTGATAGAATAAAGTGGGTAGCTCATAAATTAGTGCGCATTCCATAATCACTACCCAAATTCATGAATTAGTAGGGCTGACAGACTGACGGTCACAAATCCCGACTTACGTCTTTTATATGAACCGCTCTAATGAAGTACCTTCGGCCATGAGGAGTTCACTTCCTCCCCCAGTGTGCTAAAGCTCTGGCTATCGCCAAGTTGGGGAGGATTGAAGTCAGATCGGTTGCCGTATCCATCAGTAGAGTAGATACAGATGACTCAAGGATCCTTGGCAGGGTAGAATACTGCCTCATTCGCACCTCGGTTTCCAGCGCCGCTTATCATAATGATATCTTTGCTTGATACAAACCTAATGGCCCTTTGAACATCTTGCGATGCCCTCGGTAAACCGAAACCCATCAAGATAATATCAGCTGGTATCTCGGAGGTGGCGTACTCGATAGCCTGTTGGCACTTTCGTCAGCTGAACTGGAAATTTGCAGTACCCGAATAATTTCCATGTCACTTCTTATGTTCCCATCCCGGCTCACGTTCGAGACATACAAGTCGGTTTCTGGAGCCAGTTGCAGAAGTAGCCCGACTGAATGGGTTCCTATTCCCACGTGATCCCCCAACTCTCCTTTGGTTTCGGTGAGCTGATCCACAAAACATTTGATTCGTCTGATCCTAGTTCGCTGAGACCTGATGAAGGGATCCTTAAGGTCAACACCGGTGCTCAAGATTGCTATCTTGATCCGTGTCAACCTTCCACCCCCCTCCTTTGCAAATGTATCAAAGTTGCTCAGCCTGCCTAAGGTCTCTTCGTATCTGGCAAACCACGCGTCGGACGCTCGGGCGCTGCTTTCGTTACCATCCAAACACCGATAAATGGGATGTTATGCATGCTCACGCCTTTATATCGAGTTCTTCTTCATCCGTATACACAGGCGGCCGATGACGAAATGGGATACTGGTAGATTGTCTTCGTTTTGGTTCCGGCCGGATTGGTTCAGTTGGAGTCTCCTGATCATTAGATCTTGGTAAGCCTGTAGGTCCCTTGGCACGATGCAGAGTTGGGCCGCTATCAATAGGGTCTGGCATTTGGACCACCTCTTCTGCCATGGCTTCTGGCTCTTCTGAAATATGTGGTCTAACGTAATCCAGCAGGGGTGTTTCCGGCCTCCGCTTCTACTTGTACCACCTCTACAGGGCATGATCGAACTGACGAAGCTTGGTTTTCGACTCTGGAAAGGTCAGCATTCGTCGCTTTCGCAATCCACGTTATGATGGAATCTTTGTGCGTCTCAACCATCGCTTCCGTAATTCCTTTCCTACGGAGTGGAGATTGCCAAGTCGGTACATCGTTGTCTTGAAGTAGATGTGCGAAATTTGGCTTGAATTTTTGTAGGATTCCCGCTGCAGATAAGTTGTAGATGAGCGTTTTGATGACTTCGTTTATGTCTCGTGATATTTGGTTCGCTGCATCCTCGCAGGAAACTTGCTGGATTGACGTGCAGTGTTCACACCTGATGTTTTGAATCTCGTCGAGTTCTTCTGATGGACGACACGTTATTAGGAATTTGAGGTGGGTGACGCTGTGGACCTTGTGGTTCTCAGTACCATAGTAGGATCCAAGTTTGTCGAGTAGCGATTTCAGTCCAGGTGCAGTTGCCGAGTCTTCGTCACATTTATCCAAGCCATCCAAGATACACACAATTGTCCCCGAATCAGGATCCATGGCTGTTTCCTCAAGGATCTTCCACATCAAGTCGAAACTCGTCAACACCGTGTTGGGAGATTTTTTGTAGTCGGGTGCCTGTTTTACATGGCATTAGATCAACCGAAAAGTCCAAATACCCATCAACTCCCATGAAAATAAAACAAGGCTGAGAAATACGCCACATACAGCTCTTTTGGCGAGAAGGTCAAACCGCTGAGAGAACCACTAGTGTAGGATCCCCGCCATTGCATACGTAGGAGACTTCGCCTTCGGACTACTCTCATTGAAGAAAAAGTAGCAGACAGAATCTTTCGTCGTGTCCAATAATGATTCATTCAGCGAGAATAGATTTCCTGCAAGCTCGCGGGCCAAAATTGACTTCCCTTGACTCGCAGATCCGGTGACCACCAGCAGGCTTGAAGATGGCGCATACATCCAGGTGAAGGACTTCGGATCGTCGAGGAGCCAACGTCCGGTGTTATTCAGCATCTTCTCTGCACGATTCATTTCTGCTCGCTAGTCGTACATGTCGAGTTCGCTGAGAAGCTCCTCGTCAATGCCGTCGCCTACAGAGAACGAATCTCAGTCAGCACTTCCAGGGAGGCGGAACTTTGCAAGTCATGGCGTCTTAGGGGATAGCTCTTACTTTTTCGTCCGTAGTAGTTAGCAATAGTCATGTTGTCGCTTTTGTACATTGTATCCATGTCAACATAGCCAAGAGAAACAGCCTGAGACCTTCCAGTTGTTATCATGTCTCTCGATGTTTACATGATATCCGGCGAAGACATTGTTGACGATCTGGACCCTGACATGCTGACTCGGTTTTGACGGTTAAGGTGGAGATTGTTGTGCTTGGGATCCGCTACCCCGCATTTATTTCAACGATGGATCAGCTGTTCATATGCAAGTCTGAAATGAACGCTCCAGTAGAGTCCATAGGTACATCAGACCCCGGTGCTTTCTTCACCCGGACCACCAGAACTAGAGGACACCGGTGCTTGACGAGGAAGACTAACAATTATCTTGCCCAAGAGCCATCCAGATGAAGGAATCGTTCGATATATTTTCGTACGGTACATTAACAAGAGACTCGCTCCTGGCATACATACGTCATCGGTAGTTCATGTTGGCATTATCCGGCTTGCTATGCCTCCCATCCCTCGACCTCCTCCTACCCACCCCCTTATCACTACTCCGAATAGGCAGTGTCTGCTGTTGCACCGGCGGCCTCGGACTCCTCTGCCTCGCCACATCCATAACATCAACATTCAACTCCTCCTGCCACCCCTTCCTATTCCCCCACCTAAACCACCTCGTCGTAACAACCGCCTCTCTAAAATCCGCCAACGGGATCCTCATCATCCTCCCACTCTCCTCACAGTGCCTCGCCGGATAGAAATTATCCCTTTCTCTCAGACTCTGCCATCCCGCTTCTCTTCCATGAATCTCTTTGAAAGGTTCAATTGGGATTTGGAATGATTCTGGGAGGACTTTAGCATGGACGTAGATTCGTTCCGCCATTACTTTCTCGTCGCCTTCGAATGTGAACCAGCGGGGTCGGGAGGATAAGGCGATGGCGAATGCGCCGCCGGTGAGGTGGCATTTGAAGAAGAACATGGCTTCGACGCCGTCCCAGGTTGTGTCGCACCAGATGATTCCGTTTCTTCTGTCGAATTTTGTGGATGGGGCACAGTGGACTTTTGCGAGTGAGTAGCCTGATGCGGAGGTTGGGAATATGGGGTGGGAAGCGTAGTTTGCGAGGCCGTGGTCGAGGTGTTCGATGTCCCGGAGGACGGTGGACAGAGAGGCTAGATTTAAGGGCCGGAGTTTGGCTTGGAGGGCGGCTTCGGGTTCAAGTCCATAGCGGGGTTTGGAGATTGTGACGAGTTTTCGATACCGCACGCCGGAGCGGTCGTAGCCTACGAAATCGATGGGGACACCGAGGAGGTTGTACTCGTCTACTGCGTAGCCCTTCCGTATCCTACATCCCAGAACGGCGATTTCGAAGGTTTTCTTGGCGACGCGGTTTAGGATGGGTGTTCGACGTTCGTTCTTTGGTGGGTCGCAAACTATCTCTACGACGGGAAGTTCGATGTGGATCCCACGATTGTAGATGACGGGTGGTTTGGGCTTGAAGCCGTCTTTTTCTAAGCGCCAGTGTGCGAGGGCGTCGATGTGTTGGCTGTATTCGAAATCGGCTGGTGAGTCGGCGAGGAGACCGCCGAAGCGGGAATCGATGACTAGGTCTTCGGAGGATTGGTTGACGAGTTTGTTCATTTCGTCGTCGAGGAACTGTTCTACTTTTATGATGGAGGAGGTTCCCCAGGCGAAGATAGATTGGTCGGAGTTGGCTTTCAAGATCTCTTCTTGCAGGCGGAAGAAGGCACGTTTGCCTTCGCCGTAGAGTAATGGCATGTTGATGTCGAAGATTCCGAGAAGGCAGTAAGCCATGTCTTCTGTTCGGGTCGTTTCTCGTTTGGCAGCCCAGGACATCCGTGTTGCGACGCTGACGGCTTGGAGATCTTCTCCTTGCAGTGTCTCCGCCTCGATGCCGGTGATGTCAGCTAGTGGATGGTATAGTTCTTCTTTGGTGCCAACCCTTTTCCATGTTGAGGAGAAGAAGATGAGATTCTTCGGAGCAAGGAGTTCTTGTAAGGTCCAGCCACGCTTGAACCACTTGCTAACTACCAGCTCCGAGCGGTCTTCTGCGGGGTTCACGTGCCCGGGGACATCGGATAGGTAGGCGTAGCATACGACGGCGTTTTGATACCATCTAAACATGGAGTTGATGGCTTCGGATAGCTCCGCACTGCTTGACTTGTCGATACAACATCTGAAATATTTTAGCAAAAGAATGAGACATGGCGTGCAGCACTCAGCCTTACGTGTCAACCCAAGCCCACTCTAGATTATCTCTGATAGCCTGATCGCAACAATATTTAATTTTAGCAAATCCTCCTCTCGTCTCCTTATCCGTATCATTCCAAGCTTGAAGGGATATCTCATCCTTTCCCCAGGTATGTGAGAGGATGGCATATTTTGGGATATTCTCATCGCCCACAAAGTCTTTTAGCTGCAGGGTCTTGGCATTCAACAGCCTCATCGTGTGGGGTGAATTATTTTAGAGAGCAGACAACTAAACTGTGTACGGGGCAACGGGCCTTTCATTCTTGAATTGTGGTGGTATATATATCAGGAGAGTCAGACCGGCGAAGATGAGCCTCGTGGTAGTGATGATGAGGTGAAGTGAAGTGCGGAGTGGAGGTCGGCGGCGGTTCGTATCCTGATGCAGATGCAAGCTTAGCGAGACACCGGGGTTGTGATTGGCCTGCTGCGCCTCTGAAGAGAATGTCGATGTTCAGCTTCGGTGATGGCCAATTAGATCTCGGTGAGGCGGTGGCTGACGATCTTTTGATGTGGCTGGTTTATGGCAATGAGAGTCCGTTTGGGATACCTCGTCCGAGATCTGGAAGTGTATACTCCAATGCTATGCAACAGCTGTAGTCTGGCAAACCCTATTGATAAAGGCGCAAAGTGTTGACTTTGATAATCGAACTGAGCAAGTTGACAACTACACCGTTGTAGAGACAGGCTACCCCTCCAGTAGCAATCATTTGCCAGACGACATCGAACACCCTCTTATCTGTAAAGATTTGCATCTGTCAGCCATGGCACATCTCAACGGAAGAGTTTATGCTGACCTCGTGACTACTCGCCACGATCCGATTGCGAATAGTCTCGAGAGGATGTACAACAAGCTGAGATAGAACTGTCGTGGTACCACTGAAATAGAACGAGTCTACGGAACTCCATTCTCGATCTCTAGCATGAGAACTATAGAAGTAGAAATACGAAAGATTGTAGGCAAGGGTACTTCGCATGGAGAGTTGCATGTAAGTTATATGTTTTTCGTGAAGGGATTAGGGTGCTTTCGACCAAGTGAGGCGGAAGTAGGAAGGAGCGGCGCTCAATTTGTCCTCCGGAGTTGAATGTCTGACGGTTTTCAGGACTTGCATGTATTCAATTCGAGGCGAGATGTTGAAGGAAAGCAATGCAAGGGCCTTGAAGCATAAAGTGAGAGCATGATGAAGAAACAGAAATAGGCTGGAACATGCCATACACCGACATCTTCATCCTGAGATGTGAATCGAAACCCGACAATTGGCAGAGCAAAACCGGAAATCGAAAACTCGCGAGAAAACATACAGTATTGTAAAAGACTTCCTTGCGCGTGAAAGCACTGTAGTGATCCTCGGATTGATGGTGATTTAAGTTAATGCCAATTACGAAATGGAAGTAATGGATCATGATCTGCTGGGTGATGGCCAAAATTCCAGGCATGGTACCCCGCCACAGCGAAGCGAGGCCCTCACTGGCATTGGCAACAGTGCGCCAAACGCAGTTCATGGTTCCTGTGTACTTTCGATCAATTTGTTTTGAAGCGAGCAACTCATCTTGAGTCTGGAGTAAGATCTTCACGAGTTCTAAAGCGGCAGTTCAACGGTAGCATACATTCCGGTATGCCGCATGCCTCAAATCAACTCTATCTCCAGAAAACATATTGAATAACGAAAATTTCTCAGTAATTTTTAGACATACCAAGTGGAGCAATGCCAGTATTCCAAAGGATATTGGAAGTGGACGAGCTAAGCCTGGACGAGTTTGAGAGAAGGTTAGGAAGATGAGGTTGAGGTATTGTGCTTTTTCCCCCTGCTTTCCCGAGCGACGAGTGGCAAAGGTCTCACAAAATCATGCGCTAACAGACATAGTGATAGTGGTATTGGCAAACAGAGGAAGTAGAACGCCGTGCCGATATCCTGGGTACGAGGATCAGTACGCTTTTGCAGTTCTGTGCGGTAGTGTCTCACCACTGGGAACAGAGATGTTCTACTTTGTGCCAGTTGGTGAAGGATTCGAACATCTTAGCAGATGCTTCGGTCTCGAGTAAGGCCAAGTAATAGCAGTGTGAAGGGACGAGCAAGAGAGTTGAGATGCAGAAATCGGACGCGTCGACCACGAGGCGTCTCAAATCTACATGCAGGGAGTTAGACTCGCTTAAAGCGGCCGCCCGCCTCCACAGACAACCAAAATTTCGACTCACGTGCATTCTCATCCTCATCTCAAAACACCAACATGTCAGCATTCAGCTTCTCCTTCTCAGGAGACGATATAGAGGAACCTTCCGCCCCCGAAGCCGACTATGAGCACCTTGTATTAGCCCATCATGCTGCAGAGACAGGAACTTTGCAACGCGCCGAGAACTCGGCTTTCCCAGTCACCGGCCAACCTTTACTTCCGCCTCAACGACACGATTTGAAGGAGATCCTGGATACTCTGCCATCGAAAATCGCATACAGCACGCTGTGTATCCCACTCGATGATGGAAGCGAGATCTCGATCCCACGAAGAGAATTGTGGGATGTTAGGGTTCAACTCATGGCGGAAGAAGATGACGAGGGGCTGGGAAATTTGGGAAAAGATGATGTTAGGACTGGCATTTACGAAGGCGGCTTCAAAAGCTGGGAGAGCTCTGTCGATGTCGCCAAGGTATTGTATCAACGGAAAGACGAAGTCTTGGGAGGTTCAAGAAAGTTCTTAGAGGTACGTCTGCATCACGGTCTCCGAATCTGGTACTGATGGTGTCTAGCTAGGATGTGGCACCGCCCTGCCATCTCTGGCGGTCTTCCACTGGCTTTTAGAGAAACGCGAACACTCTTCTGGACCAATTCATCTTGGTCTTGCGGACTACAATCCTGGCGTGCTCCGGCTCGTCACTCTGCCCAACCTCCTACTCTCATGGGCGAAAGTTAGGCAGAAAGGCCTTTGGGAAGATGAAGGGGAGCTGGAGATTGATCTGAAGCTTATCGAAGATTTCATTGCGTCTATGCAAGCAGTTCATATCGATGTTTTCTTCTTCTCTGGCGCATGGAATCCCGAATTCGTCCATCTAGTCGTGGAAGCTATGAGCAGTAGTTCGGGTCATCTCACGATTGTCGGAGCTGAGACCATCTATTCTCCAGTTGCACTGAAGTCGTTCGGCGAGACGCTGATGGGTCTCCTCGAAGCCATGCCCGACAATGTACGAACATCATTGGTCGCAGCCAAGAAAGTGTATTTTGGAGTCGGGGGATCGATGGAGGACTTTTGTGATCTGGTCAGAGCCAAGGGCGGTCTTTTCGAGCAGATCAGGGAAGAATCTGATGGCGTGAGAAGAGCTGTCGTCGAAGTCAAAATTCCAGCACGTTGATGGGCCGCGATTCTCATCCGAGCTGGGGCGCATGCACCAAGGCTGGATAATACGTCTTTTGAGACACTTGAAACTCGAAACGGAAGGTTTTCGTTTCCGAACGATGATGGAACATCGCTCACGTGAACAATTTGCAATTCTGACTACGTGTCTCCGACTCAGGTGTGCTAGCGCTGGATGATTGCCTTCCTGCCGAGGGATACGTCTAGGGTGAGCACTTGCGCCAACCCCGCACGAGGCTGAAGATCCCCGGATTTCAGAAGCGAGACAGGTCCTCGGCTCTATGGTATGCACGATGGCGGCCACCAACATCCTGAAAAGCCTTTGGATGGTGTTAATCTTCTGGGCTTGAATGGTCTAGCTCTTCCGGCAATGGTGTTACGTAGAGCGCCAATCAAATGGATCTCCGACTTGCGTCCGTTTGTCCTCCCCGCGATGAACTCTAAAGGCCGATTTCTAAACAAGGTAGCACGGCGAGTATGTGATTTCCCGTTTACCCCTCTTTCTAGCATACATTCTTGGAATTCTCGTCGTATAATTTTGTTATCCCCCGCAACTGTGGGCGTTTTGCTTCATTGCATCAACCGGTTCTAGCTTTACCACTTGCCGCACCAATTGTCTTTGAAAAATCGCACCTTCCCGTTTGTTCGTTTTATACCAATTCAAATTCACTTTATTTCACCCTGTCGAAGTCAATCATCACAGGAACCTTGAAAATTCAAAATGGCTACACCATCGACTGAGGGCTACGCGCCAGAATGGCTCGAGGTACGAACTCATATCATAGCCGTCATACCATCACTGACACGAATGATCAACAGTACGAGAAAGCTCTCGGCATGCGTCCAATCTTGACTGGGTCTGCTCAAGATATCATCGATCAATACGCCGCCCTCGGAGCAGTCCTCGCAGCTCAAGCTCCTCCTCTAGACACCTCTGTCGAGACTCGCGACGAGACCGCTGATGGGGTACCCGTCCGTATCTACACACCTCCCAGTGCAACAGGAAAGAATCTCCCACTCGCAATCTACATTCACGGCGGCGGCTACCTAGTTGGAAATCTCGACGGAGAAGATGCTTGGTGCCGAATCATCTCCAAAGGAACGCCATCAATCGTCGTCTCTATCGACTACCGTCTCAGCACCACGAACAAGCTACCCGTCATGCTCGATGATTGCATCACTGCTTACAAATGGGTCTGTGTCCGCTCTTCCGACCTTCAAGCTCCTCGAATCCTAATGAGTAAATAGGCCTACGCCAACGCTGAAAAGTTCGGCGCTGATCAATCAAACGTGATCCTCATGGGCGCGTCGGCTGGCGGCGGACTGGCTTTGACGCTCGCAGATCAACTCATCAAATCCGGCCAGAAGTCTCAAATAAAAGGAATCGTCGCCCTCGTCCCCGTCACCGCCCACCCCTCTTCCATCCCCTCAAAATATAGCTCCCATTACACAGCATACAAAGACAACGCCACCGGTGTCCCCATCATCGATTGGGGTTCTATGGAAACATTCTATCAAGCAGCAGGAGCGGATCCTAATGATGAGAAGACGTTTGTTACGTTGAGTAAGGATTTGGCAAGTTTCCCGCCGACATATGTTTGTTATTGTGGGAAAGATCCTTTGAGGGACGATGGGAAGGTGCTTGAGATGATGTTGAAGGAGGAGGGGGTGAATGTTAGGAGTGACTACTATGAGGGGGTGCCGCATTATTGGTGGATGTTTCCGGGGATGAGGAATGCGGATAAGTTTTTTGGGAATTTGTTGGAGGGATGTAAGTGGGTGCTTGCGGGTGGGAAGTAGATTTTGGTTTTGAGGCTAATAAGGGACTTTTTGGATCTGTCGCGAATTGAGATCTGTCTTGTTCCTGTCTGTGCTTAAGTTTCTAGCTGCGTTCTGCCCAGCTTGATTGTCCCAGCATGTCTATTTTTAGCTTCTGTGCAAGCTGCAATTGTCTATTGTCAGCCGTACTTTCAACTTCCCCGAATGTCCCTCTCATCGCTTCGATATCGAGGAGTTTGTTGCCACATCAATCTTTTCAAGTTAAAGTCAGACATTGAGATCATTCACTCAACTTTTGTAGCACATTTCAGGGACTACTGAAAGTCCCAATTATTCCTCGGGGTTCGGCAAAAGAGGTGTGGTGTTGATCATTCCAGTCATGGTTACATGTCCTCTTGATATACGGTAGGCTAGAGCATACCCAGCTAGATCTCCCGTCCAACATCACTAGTCCGTTAAGGGATAGGAGATATTCACAACCATATTGAATTTGCTCTTCGATATTCATGCATTCATTTATACAAGATCATCGGTATCATCATGGGAGCTAATGCTTCAGTCCCGGAAGACGTCAAATCCACATCAAATCCAGCCATTCCACCATCCCTCATCCCCAAGACTCAGCACCTCTCACAGAACGCTAGAAACGAAGAAGGTTAGAGAAACAAATCGTTAAAACAGAGTTCCAAGGCACAACAACCATCTTCCCAGACCTCCTCTCAGCAACCACCCGTGCAAAATCCAAATATCTACAATCCACTCACTGGATCGATCAAAATTCACGAATGGTATTCTTCGTCAAATGTCTCAATATATCAGGACTCGGTTTGGGGATAGGGATAGTAAGTAACACCAGTCCGGATCCTGAGGAGTGGTACTGGGGTGGATGGAGAGTTATGAAGGATGTCGAGGAGTGGACGGCGGAGGTAGTGGCGTTGGGGACGGGATTGAGGATTGGGAGGGAGGAATGTGAAAAGTTAGTTGGAGGTGGAAGTCAAGCTCCGGGAACGGTGGTGATTTATTCTACTTCAAGAGAAACACTTTTGAGAATCCAGGAAGGAGATTTCAAGGTTTTGCAGGAAGGGGGGAAGATAAAAAGATCTTGTAGGAGGGTTGTTGAAGGTGGGTTGATAGCAAGTCGTTTTTTGAGAGAGATGGGGATTGAGGTTGAGTTGAGATGGGTTCCTAGGGATGCTGAGATTGAGGGGTTGGAAGAAGCGGAGAGGGCTGCGAGTGAGGGATGTAAGTTTGTACGTCCCGCTACGGGACCAGATGCGTTTTTGTTGGATGTGCAAGGGAGTTATAAGAGGAAGAGGAAGGCGGGTGTGAGGAGGAGGGAGAAAATGGAAGCTAAGAGGAGGACACGAGAGAGAAAGGGGCTGACAGGTCAGGTTCCAGTAAGCAATCTTATAGGGGTTTGATGTCTACAGCAGCTTAGCCGCATCAAAGATGGAGTGATGAAAGAAGTTTCCGCTATCAACTCCTCATCTTTTCCTCTTCTTAAAAAATAGGCGGGAATACCATTGATAGTCCTCATCGACCAGACACGATCTTGTCCGGCTTGTGACCTGTGCTGATAGCCTTCATCCTCTTTGACAATGAGTTCTCTTGCCTAAATACAAAAATAACGGACCCTTCCATGATCAAAGGACAAAGGACAACGGCGCAGACTCACAGGGTCCTCTAACCTCTAGGGTCGTGATCCTTGGGCATCTTATCTCTAGGCTTGAGAAGGATGTTCTGAGAAGCAAAGTGATGCCGGTAAGTAGTAGAGCGCATTTATCGTAGCCTTGAAAAACCTGGTCCTGAAATTGGCCTGCATGAGGTGGTATTCTTGCGCAGATTCTGCAGGTTTAGGAATGAAAAGTGAACTTTTATGTGCAAGGTTACTTAGAATAAGCACATTGACAAACGAGGTGGTGTTTGAATGAGTCGATTTTGCTTGCAATAGCAGCTTGACTCAGAAAGCAATAAAGACCACTTGATAGCAATTTGGCAAATGACAACAGAATTTCGGCAAGTAAGCAAAGTTTCGAAAGAGGTAGTGGACCCGATCAACAAGTGGATTTTTATGGTATCTACAGTGCTTGCTGTTATCCGAACCAATGTGACAGATTTGTACTCAACATGCAGATATATCACCTACGCCTTCTTGCCTCCACTTTTCTTCCACGCAGTTGCTCGCTTCGCACCCCTATTCTGAGGCTTACCTCCTTTATTACCGCCTTTCTTCCCACCACCCTTTCCAAACTTCAAATCCTTCGGCTTCCCATTCTTAGCACTAGCTCTGAAACCCTCGAACACAATACTCTCAGGAGTCTTCGCAATGCCTTCAACGCCAGCGCTCTTCTCACCATCTCCACGTCGGCCGATCGCCATGGTATTGGCACCACTTCCGGCTTTCTTGAATTGTGAGGCCCCGGCTTTCCCGAGAAGTTTACTGGCACGGCCTTTCAAGGATGAGAATTCTGAGGTTGCTTTAGGGACGAAGACTCGGTCTTTTTTGGGCTTCTTGGACTCGGTGCGGGATGCTGCTGAGGCGAGGGCGGTTTTGCGGACGGCTTTTGCGCGGACGACGCGGAGGACTCGGGGGAGCATGGGTGGGTATTTTTTCTCGTTGAAGAGGAGGGCTGCTTCTACGGCGTTGGGATCCTAAACCATGTTAGTAATCAATATTTAAGAATCTGAGGACGTTTTACCTCAAATTGCACATAAGCAAAGCCTTTTCCAACTCTCGTCTTCTCATCTCTGACAACACGCACACTTTCAACAGCTCCTGCTTTACCGAATTGTCTCCACAGACCTTCCTCAACATCCGAGGGAACCTTTGATCGCTTTCGCTCGTTCTCGCCACCTTGGTCGAGCATGCTCTCATCATCCACGAAGCCGAGATTGCCAACAAACACACATCGGCGATGGTCTGTCTTTGCTGGATGAGCAACACCATCCACTCGCAGATGGCGGTCAAGCACCATCGTAGCATTCAGTCTCTTCACAGCTTCTCGAGCCGCATACGCAGTTGAATAAACAACGTAGGCATTTGTACTCTTGGTCGTAGCATCCATAAGCTCTTTCTTTGCAAACGCAGCTTTCTTGGGTAGTCCACCTCCTGCATAAGCAGTGGAACGAAAGCGAATTGATTCGACCTTATGTGCTGGCTTGCCCTCTGGGGGGGCGGGTAGGGAGTCTATGAAAGAGCCCATGTGTGTGAGGAGAGTTTTCTTGGCGGTTTTGGAGGATATGGCGAGGGTGGAGACATTGGCTAGGAAGACTGTTCGGGAGGCTTTCTCGAGCTCGACGGCGTCCTTGTTGGGTTGTAAGGACTCGTGGAGTGGTACATCTGATGGTGCTGTTCTGGTTGGCTTTTCTTCGTCTGATTCGTCCTCGCTGTCATTTTCTGCAGCTTCTTCGTCTTCCTCGGCCTCAGAAGCTTCTCTATCGTCTGCCCTATCCTCCGCTGCTAGCAATTTTTGGCGTTTTAGCCTCCTCTCAGCATGTCGCTCCTCTTCTTCCCTTTCTTCTTCTCTGGCCAATTTCTGCATATACTTTCCTTCCAAATCTTCCTCGTCATTTTTTCGCTTCCGTTTGCGCTCCTTCTTTGAAGGAGGGGCTTCGACAATATTCTCTATCTCTGCCCCACCATCGGATTCCTCACTTTCTTGTTCCGAGAGACCATCAATGTCTGCGTCTTCCAAGTCTTCATCTACACTACTCAATTCATCCTCGTCGCCTTCTGATTCAGCCTCGCTATTGTCTTCAGGCGCCTCGACAACGGCCTTTCTCTTTAGTGGAGGCGGAGGCTCTTCATAACGGGATTTCGGAGGGGCTTTGACTGGTCCAGCCTAGGAATGTAAGTTAGCATTGTCATTGAGAAATACAATTGCCTTAAATTGGGGTAGCCTTACACTGGAAGAAAATAGTAGCGCAAGATTAGGATCAATCGAAGCTTCGTCGACTATGATACTCTTCTTGGAGCGACCATTGGTCTTTGGCTCTACCTCGGCGGTCTCCGTATCTTTGCGACTTCGTTTTCCCATCGTGAAGACTTTGATGTCGAGGAATTCCCTCGACCGCTCGTAAATATTTTGACGAGGAAAATTATTGGCAGCACGGAGCTTACTTCGTACTTTGACCGATAGGCAGAAAGTCAAGGCGGTGAGAGATGCGAATCGCGATACGGAGAGGAAGGAAAACAAATTAAGAGTACGGCTGCAATTCTCGAGGTACTTGGTCTGGATACGGATGGGGAATCAATCTGGTCTTTCTTGACTCATGTTGAAAATATCGCATCCTAAAATCGTGTAAAGAGTGAGCTCGTTCGATTCAAAAAACCCCGGCTTAAAGATCTCAATCAAGCGAGGAGCCGGCATCCTTGCCCTGTTCCTCTCTCTGTGGTCATTCGGTCCCCCATTGCAGCTCTTCACACAACTCAGCGCTTTCACCATTCACCCACACCGGTCCACGCTCCCAACCCTCAGTTACAGCTCAGACGTGTTCAAAATATCCATTTTGACTCATAGCAACTACGAGAACCTACTTTTCCAGTCACGACAATCCCCGTCGCGGATACTGCCCTCCCAGCACACATTTGAACGATACAACTCCTCACGGGGTTATGTGACCACCACGGCAGATACACACAAGACTGGGTTGAGATATCTTTAAGCACATGATGAGCGTGGAAATGGATCAAGCTGCAGATGCTATATTGCAGGCAGCCGGCGAGGATGGCTCTTTGGACGAACTGAGCGATGTCGAGGTTGACGCGGACGGCTCAAGCAGCTTGAGCGAGATTGAGGACAAAGACGGCGAGCAAGATGAAGACGCAGAAGCTTCGGACGGCCTCAGCGATGTTTCTGACGACGAGAACGACTCCGAAGCAGAGACTGAGCGTCTCGAAGAGTCTCCTAACAAATTTCGACCACACCAAGACGTCGTGTTGAGCTCGCAGATCAACAACCAGGCCTACGAACGAAGTCCGAGCAAGCTGAACAATCAGATCACTGCAGATGATCATGAAGACGAAGAGGATGAAGACCCATTGTCCGACGACGACATTTCTGTCAACGAGTCTCCCGAGTCGCCCAAAAGCCCCGCCCTAGATGAGCCCGAAATCGAACCTACAACGGCCGCGACGTCTCTGCAAGACTCAGCTGGCGAGGGGAAGAAATCATTGCCAGTTGTGGACCCTGATACAAAGAAGCGCAAACGTTCGATCATGGCGGGGGGTGTGGTCGACGAGGACATCGAGGAACCTTTGCGCAAGCGCACTGGTTCGGTTCTGACGCCCGGCGACGATTATGCTATTGAAGACGATATAATCCCAGAGGAGGAAGTGGATAATTCCAATCCCATCAGTGGAGACGTCTCGGGCGATGAAGCTGAGCCGGCGCAAGAGGAGGAAGTGGCTGAGGATATTGAAGAACCGGTCGCAGATGACGAAATAGTGCCTACGATCTCTGATGCACTGCTGTCGCCAAAGAAGAGGGGACGGAGAAAGAAGAAGGGGCAAGAGAATGGTGTCGACAGCCACGAAGACGCAGAAGGTGGTGCCGATGGAGAACCAGTCCTTAACGGTGATCTCGAAGTCAGAAATGGTGATGAAGACCACGCGGATAATGAAGGAGACGATGAGGCGGAGGCCGCATTGAAGAACGAAGAAGAGCGTGAGTCGAGGCCATACGATGTGGCCGATGCTGGGAGACTAACGAAGGCCGCAGTCGAGAAGAAGAGGATAGCTCTGGATCAATTGACTACAATAGAACGGCAGTTCACGACATTCCGAGACAGGTTCGTACGAACGACTCTATTCAGAGCTCTACTAACAGGTTTGTAGGCTCTATGACGAGCGGCTTGAGCAGTTAAATCGAGAAGAGGCAATGCTACGACAAGACAAGCCAACCCACCCTGAATATCTCGCAATGATGGAGTGCATTGATGCGCGAAGAGACAACAGAATCAGAGTGGCAGACAATTTGAGAGAACTTGAATTGGAGAGTCTTCGGAGAATCGCTGTCGCGAGGAGAAGCCAAATCCTTACCCAATACCAACAGGATGTCCGAATGATCAGGGAGACTAAGCTCCATCAGTTGGGCGAACAATGGTACAAGATACAACACGATAGGAGGAGCTATGCAGGCAGTGTCCCAGACTATGCTCTGAAGTTTCCAACTCGAAGGGCACAACAGATCCAAAATCAGGTGGCATACAGCAACGAAGTTTCAATTCTCTCCGGTGTCGCGAAATATGTTGGCTTCCCAGCCGCACCAAAAATGGCAGCTGCTACAGCTGCAGAGCTCGAGGAAGATTTTGAAAAGATGGGCGTAAGTTCAGAACGCCATACAGCATTCTGGTCAGACATGCTGATTGGATATTAGCGAACAAAACAAACCCAGCAAGTCCAACCACAAGGCTTACCTTTGCAAGAGTTGGCAGCGCTACGTACTGCTGGCTCAATTGCTCGATCGAAGCCCGCAGTAGATCAGTTCGTCTCAGCGACGCCGTGGGCAAATCCGCAACACCCTTCACATGCGCACCTTCTCCAGCGGCAGACATCAGCACAGCAAACGCCACGGACTACCAGTCCCCTCTCTCAGGTCCAAGTCCAGCCTCGACGGCACTCTCACCAGCATGGCCCAAGCGTCCCAATCTCTGGCACTTTCCCTCCTACTCCGGCAGCATTGCTGCATCATTCTTCTAATGGGGTCTCAATGTCCGGAGGAAGGATATCACCACACAATCCTTTTGGCAACTCGAATCACGCACACACAATCGCACCATCACCGCTGGGCAGTCGGCAAGCATCATTATCTCCACAACAGAACAGACACCCCACGTCGATACTAGAGCAACATAATCCACCAATGCAGGATATTTCTAAGAGCAATGGAACTCAACACTCACCTCCTATTGGCCATTCGGAGGGCCCTCGTGATTACTCTCATGAAGTGAGACGAGAGGCGGCCCCTTCGATGATGAGTCGCTTTTGACTCAGTTTATATGATCATGACGGCGAACATATGGTGGAGGCGTTTTGAAAGGGCTATCAAGCATGGATGGAGTATTACGGATGGAGGGGTTCACGTTTTGTATAGACAGACGGTTCACAATCCTTCTTCAGCGCAGAGTTTATCTCGCCTTTCTGTACTTATATTGTAGAGCTACAATCTGCGATGATACCTCAATGATCACCTCGTCCAATCCGTGACCAAACGTCTTCTATGCTCCTACAATGTGAGAGGTGTGAGGGTTTGCCGTAGCTTCATTTGTATACATGTAACTCCTCCCGAAGTAGTTTTTCTTTCCCATCTAAGTCAATCCCTCACTTCGCAGCTGGTGCCATCGGGCTTGCTCCTGCTTGTGGTGCTTGTGCGGGGGCGTCTGGGACCTTCACGTCCTCGAACTCATCTTGTGAAACGGCTTTGATTGTCCATGAATCTGCCAATTGTGCATTAGAATTTGATCTCGTAGCTTTGGATAGTGTACATACAAACTCCCATGCAGAATGCGAATAGCCCAAGACCGGTCAATGAATTCCTAACAAGATATGGTCTTCGAGCGCGGATCAAGGCGGCGGATTGCTTGTAGTGCTTGTCGTAATAGGAGGATCGCGGTATTCTGGCAACAGCATGTTAGAATCTTCGCAAACATTGATAAATGATTCACAACTTACACTGCCATCTCGACTGTTTTGTGAGTTAATCTGGTCAACTTCAAGAATCGGCTCACTTTTCGATGGAGAAGGTCAAGACCTAAAACGGTTTAGCGTGATCCGGTCGCATGAGCTTCGCTCGACGTGACGAAATAAAGCCAGGCGCGTTCAACAAGGAAAGCGATCCGAATCTCTTCAACAACCTCGACTCCCATCCACAACCTTCCGGCCAGAATGAAGAGCAACTTTCGAGGTCTATCTTCCCAGTATCTGCGACAAAGATAAATAGATCCCATTCTCCCTCACATGCAGGTTCATTCAGCAACTCGTCGTAGAGCTTCGTGACAGCTACTTATGCCACCATGGCAGCCCCCGCGCTCTCCGTCGAACAACAGATAAAGCAACTCGATGATGCACGAAAGCTCGTATTGAGTGATGCCAATTACTACCCGCAGATCATACAGGGAATTCTACCTATTGCTGCTCCTGGTGCCAGGGTAGAGCTACGAAGATGGGTTTCCGATTTCCTGGCGGAGACGTTCGCAAGTCCTTCGATTCCGGCGCAGCAGAAGGAGACTATGAGTTTGATCGTCTTGGATACTTTGAAGTCTATGATTGAGAATCCGCAGGAGGATGCTGCAGTCGTGAAGAGTGTGGTGCAGACTGCGGCGAGTGTGTACCCTTTGGTGGTTAGATGGATGTAGGTTTGCCCATGTCACTCCATACTCCTCTGCAGATTCGTGCAAGCCCTTGAACCATTTACTGTCCTCCATGGAAGATGAGACTGGGGATTGCGATCAGGAAGTGGATGGGCATCACTCCGTGTTCTCAAATAGTCTAACATGTATGTGTGTACAGCATCAACAACTCTTATGATGGCCCAACTTGGGAGAAAATGCTTGCCATCAAGTCGAGGATATTACGGATATGGGACACTGCTGCCACGGGAGTACGGATATGCTGCATCAAGTTCGCCCAAAGAGTAGTGTTGGTGCAGACGAAGGGACCAGATGCTGACCCTAGGGTACGAACACTTACTTCAATTGTCTCAACCCTTTATACTGACCAGCTACAGCGTGGTGATCCTCTCGAAGTCTCCCTTTCTATGGTACCTCCAAATCACCCTCTTATACCCCCCAACAATCTTCAAGCAGAAGCGTCAGGCTTGTTAGACAGAATGCTGGCCGTCTTTCAAGAGAATATTAGGTATATACCTTCTTCCTTACCCCGTTCTATGATCGCTAACGGACATAGCGATGCTATACTCGTTGATGCTACTCTAAACTCCCTTTCCATTCTAATCCGTGCCCGCCCCCATATTGCCAATAGAATCCTGAATGTCATCTTGAACTTCAACCCCCTTAAACAAGCCAATTCGCCCATGACCCCCAAGTCTCGTGTTATGATCAAGTCCATGGAAAAGACCACTAGATCACTGCTTGTACACATCTTGAAACGGTATGCCCGTCTGCCACCTCTCACCAACGAAGTGCTGACCAAATTTAGGGACAACCAGCATCCGTTAGCAGGAAAGATCCAGCAGTATGTTGAGCGTATGATGAGGTCGAAGTCAGACATATTCGACGAGCAGACAAGGAAGCGAGGACCACCTGAGCCTACAGATGGTTTAGATGCCGCAAAGAGACAAAAACTAAGTGCCCAGGTAAAGCCTGCTGCACCGAAATTCCATGTTCCCCCTTTAGCACCTGGTTCTCACTCGGTTGCTGAACTTTTCACTGTCACAACCGAAGAGGGGTTAAAGGGGTTCGATGTGGCACAACTTGCAGAGCATCTCGTTGTGCAAATTGGCATCACAATTTTACAGCGTCTCGATGCAGACACATTGAACCAAGCAGTTGAGGTAAGTCTTCTTGAACGAAATCAGTACATGAACTAATTGACCCCCAGGGCGTTCGTAAGAGATTACAATCGATGTCTGCAGCTCAACCTGAGATGCTTAACGCAGCAACGGCGCCGTTAGACGTTGAAGAGGACGACGATTATGAGCCAGACTTCTACGGAGCAGAAGATACAGAGCAAATTCTCAACAAGCTAGATGGCGCGCCGCCTCTAGAAGAAACAAAACTTCAAGCTCCAGCACCGGATATGGCTCTCGGTCACTTCACCTTACCTGCACCACCGCCACTTACACATGAACAAGTCGCCCAAGTTGGACAAGGCACAGTCGCCAGAGTGTTCGAAGTTATGCAGACCTTAGAAGAGAAAGGCAAGACATCGAAAGCTGGTATAAACAGATTGGCGGCCAGCGCCTACGATCGCCCAGCTTGGATCACAATCATCACTCGATTGGCAACACGTGCTTCAGCTGGCTTAGAGGAGGTCAACGCAGTGAAGCTTGAACCTCATCAAATGCCACCTTTCTCTCTCGGCAACAACATCCGCGAATCACTCTACCGCTACATCTTCGAAGATTTCCGCAAGCGAATTGACATCGCCGTCCAATGGCTCTGTGAAGAATGGTACAATGACAAGATGCAGATGAAATCAGGTGAAGATGCTGTGCTGCATTACGAGAAATGGGCTATCAAGGTTATTGATGGTATTGTACCGTACCTTGATGGACAGGATCGGGCTTTGGTCATTAAGTTCTTGGGAGAGATTCCGGGATTGAGCATGGAGGTTCTTGAGAGGGTTAAGGGCTTGTGTGTTAATCCGACTACAGTCAATATGGCGTTGCAGAGTCTGCTCTTCTTGGTTGCGTATCGGCCGCCTGCGAGGGAGCTGGTGCTTGCTGCCGTTGAGGATGTGTGGAATACTTGTAAGTCAGTCTTCACCATCTACTCTCAAACTTACTGACATGAGATAGATGAGGACGCGAGACCAGTCGTGGTCAAATTATTCACAAAATATCGACCAGACTACGCAGAGCGAATCAAGGCAGTAGAAGAAGAGAAGAAATCGAATGGCGTAGCGGAGGTTCCACAGGCTGTGGCTGCTTGATCGAACGTGCTTTGCATTTTATGATGATGGTGTATTCTAGTTACTCTGGGCATGTCACATTGAGCATTCATTGGGTGGCGTAAAGGGGTCATTTGATGGTATTCGACGCAAAAGTCGATCTTCTGGTCAGAGAATGACCCTTGTATTCCTGGAAGCAAAAAATAGTGGAGCGGCATGGATACCGACGTTACGATTGGTGGGGTATATCCATATGCATTGCGGAATGAAGAAATTTCTCAAGAAAATTGTAATTTCTTTGCCCTGATCTGTGTTTATGCTGGTAGAGTTGTATTGCTGTGAGTTCGAAACGATGACTGCAGCATCAGAGCGAAAAGTGGGACAGACTCACGTGCTGCTTTCATGTGAGGCTGTCTACTTGTTCAAGTACATCGAACATCCTTCGACTTCATGAACTTAGAAAAGGAGACACCTCATATTCATATGCTTGCCTATCGTAATTTTAAATGCCATACCGAAATCATAGCGCATACAAGTATGACCTATATCAAAATCGACATATGACTTGCTGCAGTTCATCCGTTGACAACCTTAACTTCCCTCGAACCCCTGGGTTCAGAATAGGCTGTATACAGATCTCTGGGACAGTACCGTGCAGTACTTCGAGAATGCGTATGCAGAGTTACACAAGCCATATATTTAGGAAGGGGGTCCTGACTGAGTAGCCGAGGACACTCAAAGCAATTTGATAGACTTGGAATTGGTCGGCTAGCAGTAAATGAAATATTCGCAACTCATCAGACCGCCCGTCGCATTCCCAGGAACTTGCTTGAACTTCTCATGGCAGCAAGTGATATATCGCATGCTATTGGAAACAAAACGTCGTCTGGGTCGTTTCATGGTGATCTGATGCCGCGCATCGGTAGGAACCCGCGGTCCCCTGCATTGAAGGATATAATGCAGGGGGCCACTCAAAAGTCTCCTAACTTGAATCTGCTGTAATGTGGCAGCAGGGGTTGTGGTTGCCTCATCGACCACTCACGGCGCCCTTGTCAGCCTTTCTTCGCCAGTTGGAGATCCGGGATCCGGTCTTGTGTCAGAGCGCATCTCTCGTTACGAAGATTACTCTTTCTCCAGATCTACCAACCATCCTTCAACCTTTATCACCACATCCGAAAGGGAAGAATCTAGCTGCCATATTGCTGAAGCGGTATCTTGTGCGCCATACGATTGCTGAATACTTAAGGGAGCCGGAGAAGACGAGGCTCGAGGGGGAGAGGCTCGCGTATTTTCTAGACATTTCACACGGCATTAATTACTTACTGAGACGGTTGGGGTACGGATACTCGGAGTGGGAGAAAGAGAAGAAGGAAGACATGAGCGATGAGCATTTCGATCGCTCACGATTCGACGCCGAGACTTCTTGCCGAGCAGGCACCGCTGGTTCACGTTCACGCCGACTATCTTGGTAAGTTCGCATGTGGCTGCATGTTCTTTTTGTTTCCCTTCATCAAGAGTCGTTGCACAAATTTCGATCTGTGTGAATCACTTATCGCAGCCAATTTTCGTGTCTTTGTGCTCTCCAGCAGACCTTGGCTGGTGTTTATTTCCTTGTTGGCAACATGTACTCACCGGTTCTAGATGAGCGAGTTCGGAGATCGAAGACGAAGAAGACGAATGCGGCAGATCGAAGTCTCTCACCAGTCTCCGGAAACGCCATGAACGGGCTGAACGGTAAAGGCGAAATCAAGAAGTCCAAGACGACGAGCACGATTAGATCGGTTCCTTCGGATACTCCATCTCTAGAGACGTCTGCGATGCCACACTCCACGACGGAATATCTCCCACCGATACCTAATTCATCCTCGCATATCACCCTCACGCGTCACAATTCAAACTCGACCGGTCTGTCAGTTGCGAGCAGTCTCGTTCGACGCATCTCTTCCGAATTTACGCGCTCGCACAGCACTCCCAACAATTTGAGCATCCAAGAGACTCCCGGCGGCACGAACGGCATTACGAGCAGCGTCAGTACGAGTTCTATTAGCACGAACGGTTTTGCGAACGGTATTACGAATGGTTTAAGCACGAACGGCAATCATACAAGTGGGAGCGGAAGCGACCACATAAGATCACCAGCAAATGAACGACCAGGACAGGTATGGAGCACTGCAGTTGGTCGTTCTACTTTAGGGAAGTCAGGACGAGTTATTGAAAAATTACAGAACGAGATTGATACTATGAGAAGAGAGTTAACCTCCGAGCGCCTGAACACGGCCGAGTATAAGAATCAGTTGGTTTTGGCGGAGGCAAAGTTGGCGACTCAAAGAGAGGAATACGATGCACAGCTACACGATGCGGCGGTCAACAAAACCCTTTTGAAGAGAAGAGAACGTCAGGTTGCAGAATTGAAGGCCCAGATCGATACCGAGAAGCAGAGAGCAGAAAAGGCGGTAGAGAGGGAGAAGGGATGGAGAGATCAGATGGAGCAACTTGAGCAGGACACCAGGCGAAAGGTTGAGGAGGCAGAGATGAAGGCGGCTATGTTCGAGGGACGAAGCAATACTCTGACAGGTCATTGGAAGGATCAGGGTGCGGACGTCCAGCGATCGGTCAAGAAGATGAGAAAGGAGATCGAGACAATCGTCGAGGCGAGGAGGGCGGACGACAAGAAGATCATCATGCTTCAAGGGGTTTGCGCTCAAGCTGCTGCCACGGCCGCGAAAGCAGAGAAGGAGAAGGAGGCGATCTTCAGGGAGTTCGAGGCATACAAGCGAGCTCAGGAGCAGTCGTTGAAGGACATCAAGCAGAAGGCTCAGGCTCAGGAGGAGGAGTTCGAAGCGAAGGTCAAGGCGAGTCAGGAGACGCTCGACAAACTCAAATGGGCCCTCAACGTCAAGGAGAATGTCAAGGACGCACAATAAAGTACTCTTCCGACTCACCTCGAACGAACTGGAGCGAACCGATCGATAGGAGAGTATGGATGGATGGCTTGCACATACAGTGTATAATGGATGGATAGAACAGCGGAGGAATCATGATACTTAACGACCTGATAAGACTGCGCGGCATTTACATCGGGGCATGGTATGGGTGTCCCGGAGTTAATCTTCTGCTGTTATTGTACGGATTGGAAACTTGTCGATGTACTTACTTGGGCGTTCTTCTACGAGGTCTGAATGCCCCAGATGGGCAAGGTCATTGCCTTTGCAAAGAATGCAAGGCAGATATGATGCATGGAGCGTTCGTTTCTGATACATAGCGTGCGCTGCTTTTTAATGATATCATGAGTGTTCTTTTGGACAATGACCCAGAGAGGTTGGTACATTTGTACGATAGTTGAAGATGGATCAATGCATATAGATCTGACACATTTCCTTCTGTATTGCCTTGATAAATTGCTTCAGCTCTCGATTCTTCATGCCCAGAGCAGTTCTTATGCTACTATTAGACTTCCAGTAAAGAACCTACAATTGTGTTTTCTCATGAAATAATGGTACTGTGCTTTTGCGCCAAAGGGAGATTCCCTTCCTGGTTCAATGATCTTAGTTTTGAATGTCCCGCACTAGAGGACTTTCAGATTCCGTTTGCGCCAAGTGGAGAATAGAAAACCGACATCCCTCCATTTATTCGGGTTCAAGCGGCAGCTCTGGTCAGAAAGAAGGGCTCGAGAAGACAAGGACAGGTCCGAGAAGCAGTCTTACGAGATTGAAGATGTCGGTCACTTCGATGGATTATGGGAATGAGACTGTCTAGTTCTTACGGCACTCAGAGAGATTGCAGGATCTGAAGGTCTAGCCTAAGTCTACTTTCGAGGCGGCAATAGGAGCCGGAACAAAGAAGCAACTGCATACCAAGCAGCTGTCGACGATGCAGGAGAGAAGGATGACGAGAACTTCGTCCCGAACAAAGGCTACAAGTTCACTTCAGCTCGGCCGATTGATCCTACAGTCGGTGCAAGAACCGCCCCCCGGGTGATCCGATGCGGGTATCACTCTCAAGCTTATTCATTGCCTCAGAATCTGGAAACAATATCTTCACCACTCGTTTTCTCAAGTCTTCAAGTTGGCCGCTTGCAGAAGGCTTTGATTTGTCTACCTGGACTGAGGACCCATGCTCAATATATTCGCTTTTGTTAAGCCTGGGTCGTTGAGACTTCTCACGCTTGATTTTCAGGAGTCGTCAGGTGGCCATCTTTTCCCGAGTCCAATTTAGATCGCGAGATCTAACACGTTCCATACCTCCCAGTATGTATATCCCTTGCCATTGTGCGCTCCTGCTCTACTTGCAATCTCAATTCATCCAGTTGGCCTCGACTTTGTTACTCTCGAGCCACGTCCTGGGCTGTCGCTTTATTAGACGCCGCGAATTTTCTTCATACTGTAGAAGCGTGCTTTCCAGATGGTGGGTATCATTGACTGGAAAGATATCCTTCGGTCATCTGTTAATTTGGTCTGGTTCACGCGAACAATAAATTTTGCTTTTGAATTCTTTCGTACTTGCCTCTCGATATTGGCGAGTCTTCTTTGTCTATTTTCGGCAGTAAACATCGCAACTAAGCAGACAAGCAGCGTCTAAGAATGGCTACCTGTAGCTCTGAATGCAGGAATTGCGGACGGCTTTACTGAACTTTAAATCTCCAAACATGGCTGCGCTGGCATGGCATGAATTATTAGCTTGGGCCTGTGCAGGCAGATTGCTTTGGCACCGGGTTGTCAACAGAGCCTCGGGGAAGCTCACTGCAATATGCCTCTTGAGATCAGTAAGCCTTTCCTGGGAAATCGTATCAGTTCTAACTTTGTGCTTTTAAGCTGCATTGTCCAAGGAACACTGGAATACCGCAGCATCTGCAATTGAAGCTCTATCCCAGGCTCAATTGCCTCTTCCCAGGAAAGCTATGATGCAAAAAGAAAGCTCGCTTCTCGCACAACACCTTCTTCCACAACAACATACCCACACACCACAATTTCTTCTTCTACCTTCCTCCTTCCTCCATCCTCCTTCTACAATACCTTTATTGCAAGCATTTCATCATATTGTGAGCGATCTGTGGCATTGATTCATATCTGAAGCTATTGCGTTCCGCGCATTCTGCTTCTATGTTCCCACAGTCCTCCAGATTGGACAACCATTCGGGGCCAGCCCACCGCATCGAAAAAGAAAGCTCGCTTCTCGCACAACACCTTCTTCCACAACAACATACCCACACACCACAATTTCTTCTTCTACCTTCCTCCTTCCTCCATCCTCCTTCTACAATACCTTTATTGCAAGCATTTCATCATATTGTGAGCGATCTGTGGCATTGATTCATATCTGAAGCTATTGCGTTCCGCGCATTCTGCTTCTATGTTCCCACAGTCCTCCAGATTGGACAACCATTCGGGGCCAGCCCACCGCATCGACATCTACAAGTTGTTTGCAACTCACCAGATCCAGACACAATAACACGGTTCGGCGTAGCTATTGCCTGTTTTCGAGAAAAACCCGTTCACGCGGCATTGCTACAGGAAACAGAGCGCATCAACCGGATGTGCATCGACGAGTATTATCGGGTGCAACATTGGATTATCCGAAACTCATTGAGCTCCGGGTACTAATCTCTCGTTGGAGCTTCTTCGATCTTCTTCAACGCGACCTCGAGTCTCGAGTACAACCCCCAACGGCTTGTAACCTTCTGGTTCCCAGGCAAGTCCCCAACCCCACCTCGAGCACACCTAGCCTACCCGGCGATTCAATGCTGACTTCATTCTCAGACAGTCTACAGCGCCAATATTTCTTCGTCTTGTCTTGTGCACGACGGCTGCGAACATTATCACGGCTGTCACGTAAGTTGAGACGGTGATATCTATTCGTCTTGCCTTGGCCTGCGCGAAGACAATTGCAAGCTGGTCAACAAGGGTAGGTTCATGCGCAGACGACCTCGGACGACATCATTGGAAGTCATACTAACCCAATTGGTACAGCAATAGCTCCTTTCTTTATCCTTCAACGGAGAACGACGTCAGCCCGAAGCAATATCAGCGGAAACCAATAATACATCAGCGGAAAGGAAAATATCAGCGAAGATCAACTTTGTGTTGTCACTCTTGCTCCTGCCCGTTGTCAAGATGTCTACATACGACCGTCCTTATTACCATGCGCGGTCGAATGTAGCTTCCACTGCCTACTCGAAGTCAACAGCCATTCCCAAGGAAAGAAATATCACCTTTGCAAGCGAATGGCACTTCCATCCTGAAGGAGTCGCTCTCGTGCGTGAACGCTTCAAGGCTTTCCTTGCAGAGAACCGTCTTGTAAGTACGCTTTATCTCACTTTCGTCGAAGTGGCATCGTCCAATCTTCAGGAGGGACTCACCTTTCGGTGGATGTTTCAGACTCCCAATGTCTTTGTCATCATCTTTCTACATACTAGACTTCCTGTTGCCCACATTCCACATTTCTTTGCCCTATTATCCTCGTCCAATGTTTAGTCATCCGCGGGCACGAAACAAAGGTTAACAACCCCCTTTAGAACGCCTCCTTGGAATGGGATGATCAATCACACTCTTTTCGACTGCGCTGCCGTGCAGAATACAGTTCACAGATTTCTGCAGGATTTTATGGTGTCCTCCGTGGTATCATAAAGCAAGAGCTCAAGAATGGCTTCAAGGGAAATAAACCACCCTACCAGAATGGAGATGACGAAGAAGATGATGATGATGACGATGATGATGATGAGTCTTCTGGTATATCTTTCATAATACGCCATGGTGGGCTCAAATCTAACGTATTCTGTAGCTCCTGGTGGCCTTGGTTCTCAAGCTCCCACCGATGAGGGTGACGCGGTGCCTGAGGACGAATTGGAAGAATTGGAACTAGATGTCTCGGAAGCAGTAAGTCTTCGACTCCATGAAACATGGAACATGATACAATTCTGAAATTTCAAAGCTTAACTCTCGTCTGATTCGCCGCCTCGCACTGTGGGAAGAGGAGTCTAGAGGTAGTGCCAAACAAAATGGGGAGAACACTAGTCCAGCCTCTCAGACCTCGATTGTTGCCGAAGAGGAGTATCCTAGCTCGCTCCAATCCTACAAATTCCACTTCAAGTGGTCGGCGTGTGCTCATAGACCATCACGCCTGGAAAAGATCGCCCCCGCCGCCATTCTCGAAGAACTTGGACGTTTGACAGGCTGTGACTTCCAAAAGCAGGTCAATAAGGGCATACTCTATATTGGAAGCAACGATGAGCAGAGTTTGGATGTGGTAATTTACAAGCTCGACAACTTGATTAAGAACGTAAGTAAACACTGCAACACCTCGATACCTTTCATTTCTAACATACACTAGCGAAAGAGCTTCTATTGTGTGAATCACTTTTTTTATAGTGAGGGCCACGAGAAAGTCAAGTTTGCCTTGGTACCCTTCACGAAGATCAAGAAGTTCTACTTCGCAACAACCATCCTCGATAACCTGCACGTTATCATTAATGGCGGTCTAATTCGCAAGGCTGGAGATCTTCTTCCTCCGGATTGGCAGACGCTTGCTGACTCTGTCACTGCTCGATGTGCACATTGGGACCACAAGAATGGAGACTTTGAGCTAGTCAAGAGAGTGGACATCTCTGTTATTTCCGATTCTGGTGCAGGCCTGAACTTCAAGGAGTGGGTCAACTTTAAGTATTCCGCAAAGGGAGAACTTTCGGATGATCCTCGAAGATATTATGCGAATCCACCAACAACCGAAGCTCGGCCTCGACAATTGCTGCCCGCAGTTTCTCGGTCCGGAACCCAGGCCAGCAACAACTCCGGTAGCTCAGCTCAACTCTCCAACTCGCTCACTCGTCTCGAAAATGGTGCTGTCTCACAACCAAGAGCCCCACCAGCAGACCTACCACGTGTCAGTGGCAACAGTCAAAAGACCTTACGAATTGAGCAATGGGCTACAGGCGTCAATTCCAATGGATCTGTCGCTCTCACGACCGTCAATGGTAACAATCAGGTTAAGAACAGTAAGCATATTCTACCAGTCCACTCTTGCGAAGACAACTAACAAAGTGTGAAGAGAAGCCCCTATGGGACACTTACGAGGAACACGACGTAGCTGAATTATTGCGTATCAAGAAAGAAAAACCTGCTCAGACCTCCTCGACTCTGTATAGCAATATTTCTGCCATGAAGCGATCGACGTCTACCGGATTAGCTTTGGCTGGACAGAGAGCGCAACCTCCTGTTGCTCGTCAGGCAAGTCAAATGCCGAGATCCGTCTCCCAGCCACTTGGTTTGTTCCCAGCTGCCAATACACAAGCATCTCACGAATCTCCAACCAGCATCCCTGCAGCTTTGGCGAACGTCGCCAATACTTCCTTGGTCGACCTGGGGATCCCCTCACCCACCAAGGAAGGAAGACCCACTAACCCTCAATTCTCCCAGAGCTTCCCCGAAAACTTCAGGTCGCGCACGATCTTGGACGATGATGTTTCTATGGTCGGTTTGCCAGTCTTAGAGCCAGCAAGACAAGGGGAGCCAAACACCGAATGGACCCCTATGCAGCCTGTCAAGCAACAGAGTGTTGCCCTAGAACTCGATGAGCCGCTCATTAGCTTTTCTCCACCTCTACAGCCAGTGAATGATACAGCCGATGGAGACTTACTTGATGGATCCCCGTTGCCAGAGCCAATTACGAAAGCTGATCGAGGTGCATCTGGCCCTTCCGCTATTCCCGCGACCCATGACACACTTTCTCAAACAAGAAGTCAAAGCGTTCTGGATCAGATTGCGCAGGATGAAGAGTTGGCTGCCAAGTTGCAGCATGAAGAGGATCACCCAAGCGATCTAAATGATGCATTACTGGCCGCTCAACTGCAAGATGAAGAAGAAACACCAAGCCGTTCAGTTGATGAGTTGCTGGCTGCACAGTACAGACGTGAAGTTTATCGTCCATCTCCGGTTAGGGATGCTGAACTAGCTGCCCAACTACAGTACGAAGAAGAGCAAGGTGGGACTTACGTTGGTGGAACTGACGTCGAGAAGGTTCAAGAGGATGATGAGGTTGCGAGCAGAACCTTCCATCAGACAATGAACCAGAAGGCCGGCAGAGGAACCTACAAGGGAAAGAAGCCTTATCACCAAAACGGTGTCGGAAGATTGCCTGTTCTAGATCCACCTCAGGCTCGAGTTCCAGCCAAAAATGAGCAAGACCCGGAAGATCCTGTACCAGAGTTTGTTGCCGGTATTACCGAAAACTTCTCAGGCCTCATGAACGCCATTCGGCCATTTCGCGGACAACTTGTCGTCCAGGTCGAGTTTGGTCGAATCATTATGCGAGACTTTGCTCCTTCGAATGTCTTTCACAAGTCTAGAGACAAGATGTTCAAGAATCGTGACCTCCAAACCCTATTGCTCAAGCCAACCGAGCATGGTCCATTCTGTTTTTTCACGAACGTTCTTACCCTCTTGCCTGCAGATATGCAATACCTTGTCGCAATCAAGAACAAGAAGGAGAAGCCACTCTGGCAACCAACTTCAACATGGAGTGTGACGTACGAGTTTCACTTCCGTGATCTGAGTGTTTTGGATTCTCCTTTCTTCCTTGTCCAGGTTGATGGGGAAACTTTCAAGACCGAGATCAAGGTCCCGCGTGAGCTCGGTAGCATCTACTGCCATGGTACGATGCGACATTGGGACTTCCGAATTGCTGCCACTGGGTATGAAATCACCACGGCTGTCAAGGAGAAGTACGACGCTGTTCGAGAAGCTATCGAGAAGACTCTGTACATCCCGTAAGTTACGCCCAATCGCTCAATTCTTCAATATACTAACAACTTTGAAGGCCGGACATGAAGACTCCACTTCTCTTGTGGGAGATGCAAACTGCTCTGAGTCATCGATTCCAGCTCCAGGAGCTCCAGGTCAAGCGAGTTCTGAAGTACCAGAGCGACGATCGCAGATCTATTCTTAAGGTCATCGAGGTCCAGTCCTTAGACATCCAGGGTGGTGAGGTTCCTGGCAAGTCAATCAGCGTGTTCCAAGGAGCACCTGGACCTAACGGCGAGCCGCCTACGGAGAAGCTGAGACAGTGGTGGGAAGCCAACATATCATCTCCCGACGCTGACGAAGTCCTCGAGGAGAACAAGGCTCTGGAACTCGGCGACGAACCAGAATGGACCACTGATACTCTATCGAAGATGCACGTAGCTTCGGCTCTATACTTGCCGGCGTGCGAGATGCTCAAGAAAATGGATCCAGTCGGTCAACTCAATCGGAACGGCATCGAACGCGCTGTTTTTGAGATGAGCAATGCTACTCCCAAGGAGAAGAAGAGCCAGGTCGTGGACAAGGACGGGTTCTGGTAGATGGTCTTGAGATCTCGCTAGGGTGAGATGTGCAACGAAACTTCTTCAGTGCAAGACCTTCTGCCAAAAGAAGTCTTGTACAACTATGGTGGCCGCCTGAGATGGAGAGAGTGTGTTATCTTGTTCTGTACTTGTACTTGTACTCCTTGTACATTAGTTTCTTTGCTTCTCTCTTTCGTTCTCTCTTCTTGAGAGGAAGGCTCAGCAGGGAACAATTTCTTCCCTTTCTTTGTCGAAAAGCGAGGACTTGGTCCGGGGGCGAGCAGTTTACCTTTTGGGGGCGTCTGAGTCTGTAACATATCCTGAGTTCTCTTTCATGGTTCCGAGGAATCCGGGAGTTTGCGAGCCATTCGGAGGATTGATCGTTACATACAAGGCGTTTTCATAAGGGCAGATGTGTAGAGTAGTTAATGTAAAATACAATAGATTTGCCAATTCTCCTGTCTCTTCGTAAGTAATGTGACTTGCATTATTGGCAGCAGAATTCGTGTTTGCAGAATTCGTGTCTGCAGAATTCGTGTCTGCAGAATTCGTGTCTGCAGTGACGACCAATGTCCCAGGGTTGGGCGGACAATGGCAGATAACGAGAAAGGGCAGAACCGGACCTGGAAGTATGTGACTTAAAGGAGTACGATCGAGGATCAAAAGGTGTGGATCCGAGCGACAATGCATGTCCCATGTCTGATGGGACATCCAGCGGGCAGACTCGGATCTGAAAGGATGGGGCCTGACTTAGCAAGAGTTCAGGTGCCAGAGTTCGAGTATCTGAAGTGAAGATGAATGTCCCAAGCTTCGTGGGTCATCGAGCGAGCAGAAGTGGATCTGAGAGACCTTCAAAGGGCTCGCTGTCTTCGCCCATCCAAGCGTGCTGGGTGATGGAAAGAATGCGGCTTGGAATATGAACGATCTAGTATCAAAACTAATGCATCGGAGGAACGATGGATGCCCCACAATTACTTGGACATCGAGCGGGAAAATCTCAAAGAAGGCTTCGCATTTTCGTTTTCCAGGTGAACTGGTTGTTTCGTGTCGTTAGAATCGATCCCACCAACAATCCATCCTCTCTATGCAGAAGTCAGAGCTGAGACTGAAGCATGGTTTTGCAAGTAATATTTGGTTCTGGAATCGACGCAGTCGTCTCTTGTCGCTGACAGAGTATAGGGAGTTGGAGGTAGGTGATAGATAGGAAACGTGAGCAGGGAACGAGATGTTTGGTTGAGATAGACCAAGGGTCTTGCACACGATTGACGAATCTCAAGGAGCTTCGGTATCCCGGCAATACTGGTACATTGAGCGAGGCCTGGAGCCTCCCTTAGCTCGCGCGAGGAGCACGCGGGGCCGAATTGGGGTGTCGTTTGGCTTGGCATGCAAAGGCGATGAGAGTCAGCCAAAATGCAGGAAACGGTCAGCAGATTCAAGGAGCGAGGTTGTGTTGGGGAGTAGAGATGGGTTGCTCTTAATCTTGAAAGGGATAGAAGTGAGTTGGATGTTGATTGGAGATAGTATTCCGCATTGTAAATAGAGGTGTAGATTTCTCTCCAGTCTGCTGGCATCCAACCGTGGATGACCCACCCATCATCAATCATAATGATGTCGCTTAGCACTAAGATCATAACTCCAAACTCCAAACTTGCTTCTGCCCGATTTCCCGTTTCGAATCCCGAAAGAAGAAGACTTGTTTGTAATCGGCACGTGCATCCACACCCAAAGTAACTCTTTCATGATCGCCAGCCAACACCCGGCCTGACCTCTTTCCCTCTTGATAGAGCTAGGAACCTATAATCTCCCGCCCTGCTGATAAGGACCCCCCTGACCATAAGGGCCATAATTAACAGCTCCAAACGCCTCTCTCCCACTCGTCTTGATCTTCCCCTCCTTTGCACTAAGCGCTGCTTGCTGGCGCTCGTATTCGGCTGTGGGAGGCTCTCCTATCGAAGAGAGGAATTCTTTTGTTTTCTTCCAGGCCTTGGAACGTTTTGAGAGCTTTTGAGAGGAGGTAGGCATTGAGTTTGAGTATGTGGGAGGTGATGGTCTGTCTTGAGGTTGGGAGGATTGTGAAGGATCCTGGAAGGGATTTTGCGACTGAGAAGTTTGGGAGGATAATGATGGCGCTCGGAATGGGTTCCTTGACTGGAGTTGTTGTGAGGGTTGTTGGAATGGTGGTTGAGATGGGGATTGGGTGGAGAGGGAGGTGTTGGTTCTTGATGACTTCTTCTTGGAGGATGAGGTGTGGAAGGAGGGGGTGAACCATTTTTTCTTGAGGAAGATCCTGACTTGGTCATTGTCGGTTTGTGGAAGGAGGATTGAGACGAGTTGGTCGATAGTCTGAATGGATTGGTGCCGAAGCTACTGTCCATCCTGAGAAGCGTCCTCATTGTGGTGAATGGTAATATATATCGTGGCTGCCTGGTAGAAAGCCTGGCAGCCGTGGGATAATGTTATCCTCGTCCAATTCAATGCTGTTGCCTGTCGAAAATGAATATCTAGGACAGGGCCACAATAGTATGTAAGGACCCCTCAGCGCCCTCACCGCTCATCATATATCCAAACTTAAGTTGCGGCAACGCCCTCAAACCCTGAAGTCGATCTAGTACTCCATTTCCATCCCCAGTCTAGAGAATTCTTCTGTGCGCGAAAATTCGCATTCTCCACCAACCGCAACTCTTCCATAGCAGAAAGAGGGGGACAAGCAACCCCTGCTGGATCAAAAGGTGCCACAGGAACATTCCTGCATTCCAAGACCCTGGGGAGGCTGCCTGCCCGCACGGATGGTTTTGTCTGTGCGATGTTGCCGGATGAGTTGTTGGGCGATGCGATCAGATAACCCCGTGTTTCGTGAGCCAAGCTAAAATATTACCAGCTGCAGGACCGGGATATACAACGGATCTTCGGCACATCAAGATTTGAAGCGAGCTTCTTCTTGTCGGAACACCTTTGCAGAATTCGGGATGCATGAAGAGAAGTTCTAGGCCAACTCAAAGTGGTTGCCGAAATGTATTTCGCAATTGGCGAACTCCAACATGGTCCTTAATCGGCTTTCAATTTTTGCGTTTGATACTCCTCTACCTACATCTGCGACATACACATGAAGTACAATCGCCTACTTGTAGAGTGTTTCGAAACATGGTAGAATTGTTGACCGGTCTTGCAAAAATGTAACTCGAGACACAACTGGAACGTGGGGGCCTAATTCCTCCTCGACTGAGGATTTTTTCTGGATACAACGTTACATTTGTTTCCTTCTTTGGCATCCGACTGTGTGCGGGAGTGGCGCTTGCGTTTCTAGGACTCCGGATGCTATGCATCGTTGTCGCCGTCCGAACTTTAGAGACAAGAGTCTGACTGATGCTCGTAGCGAGCCGGGAAGTTTCGGACATCAAAGTACCAGGGAATCAAGCCTTTGGTACTTTCAAAGGACCCAGTATACAACGTTCATTATGAATTTTCCATCTCAATTCACGTGCCGGGAAGCATCATCGAAAAGTCCCATATTGGCTCGATACCGAAAAGCCCATCCTCGTGGAAGAGCTGATCGAATCCTTCGGACATCAACCTCGCAGTCTCCGAAGTTGGAGAAGGAAACCTCGTTTCTGTTGGCTCATCGAGATCCGGTCCCGGATAGGCATGCAGACTTGAGGTTTCAAGCGCAGTCCTCAGGGTATCCACGCGCTTCAATATGAACGTTCCCTGAATGTGTGGCTTGTGATCAGGGTTGATGGATAACTCGACCATGAGATGACCAGCGTCGGTCACATTGTCCAGGCATTCAGAAATATTCGGAATGATGGATGAAAAGCTCTGACAGGCCGAGAGGATAAATATACAGCAAAATGATATCATAATGCAAGCCGCGTCGTCCACGTAGCGTAGATTGTCTTTTTGAATCGGCCCTCGACCGAGTGGAAAGTCCAAGACATGGTTTGCGCAATTCACGCATCTTTGAATCTGGCTTCTCTGTAGCGGAGTGACCCCTTGTGCAGAGATTTGGAGGCACTTGATGGCGTAGCTGGCAATGCAGAACCGAGTAAAGCGACCATGGTAGTCTAGGAATGCGCCATGTGGTTCCACAAGATAGTCAGTCGTATGTTGAAAATTAAAAGTCAATACAACGCACCAGCATTGATGTAATCCCACCACTTATTATACCAGGCGTCAATTGCAACATCTGTTTCGTTCAACAACGACTCGGTCAGGCTTTCATCTGCACGCTCGCTTGGGTCTGGTAGGCACCACCATTCGCCAAGTTGTGGGTGTTTCGAGGAAACTGCTTGCCGTCAGCATGATAATGCATTGCGGTAGATACGGCTAGCTTACCTTGTTCCCAAATAAGAAAGAGCTCGACAGCGCCAAACAAATTGGTCGATCTAGGATGCCTGCCAATCTGGTCAAGAAGTTCGGGGACTGCGCGAATGCTTAGATCTGCGCGCATCGTGGGTGGTGTGCCCGAGACAAGGGAGCAGTAGTGACTGGAGTTGAACAGCCACAACCAATACGTGTATCTCTGGTACGCTTTTGTATTGTAAATATTGGCGGACGAGTTTGCGCGTAGCTCGGCCTTCAGTTCTTGTATAGAACGATGCAGAGACAATCTAAAGCCATACATTTCGGCAGCAGACTTTATGGGCCAATAAAGGAGACTGTCCTTTCCAGAAGATCGCACTGCTTGAGATGGAGGCGTGAGGTCGGCGTAGGAGCCAAGCACTATCAATGCTTTCAAGAGACACAAGTCATCGTCGTGGCTAGTTCCTACTTTCGCAGTGTAAACGTCCTTGGGAATGCGGGCTACCTCAGGCAGCAGTGCTTCTCTGATTTCTTTACCACCAGGCAGGTATCGAGCAGTAACATAGCACATGGCGTAAGCAAATCTGGGTTCGTGGTCGATGATGTAGTCGATGTCTTGGAACTCTTCTTGTCTGAGGACTGGAATGTAAGGCACATGTCGTTGATGGAATCTAGGTTTTCGTTAGAAATTGACTCCGTTCAGATATCTTTCCTCAAATCATGTCCGACAGGATGCTATAGTAGCTTGAGGCGCACTAGATAAGATGCGAAATGGCTTACAGGCTGATGAAGTCCCTCATATCTCTTCTGCTGATCGGCACACCATCATCACCGCCATACGATTGTGCTGGAGTCATGAGAATCTGGCTCTCTGGGGTAGACGTCGGGTGTCTCTTCCTTTTCCGAACAGACATCGAACCCATTATGTGAGGCGAGGCAGCTCCAGATTCGGCATGCCCAGGAGTGGACTGTGTGACGGCATCAATCGGTGGAGTTGAGTAGATTGATGGCAGTTCTGTGAGGACATCATTCTGAGTATGCCTCGCAGCATCACTGCTTCCACTTATGGAAGGGTTGATCTGGTGAAGTGGTGCCGCAGAATAGCCTTGGTGGGGATTGCTAGTATGTATTGAACGACGACTGATTGGAGAAGTAGATGCAATAGAGCCCGCTCGAGCTAATGCGTCCAACGGACTCTTATCATTTGGTAGTGCTTCTGATGGCAATCGTTCATACTTCTGTGCTGGCGCTCGCGGAGTTCTGGTGGCCTTTCTAGTGGATGTCTGAGGGATACATTCTCTGCCCACTTTCGAACATCGGATACAAGGTGGATTCTCGACACCCTCACATTTCATCTGTTCACTGAATCAGCGGCTTTTCTTACGTCTGGAGAGTTGTCTAGAGTCGTGATTCGCGCAGAAGGTGAGAAGACTAGCCTTCATCTGTCGACAAGCTATGCAAGCCCGAAAAGAGGGAGGAGGCCGAGACGACGGCTGTGGCGTTTGACCTGTCGCCGTACCGGAGGTGTGAAGATTGCCATTTTGATTCATAATCTGCTGATTTCCATCGTTCGAAGCACTTGCCATGAAGTCGGCCGGAGCACAACCCGGACGGTTGGTGAAGGTGAAAGTTCAACTGAAGGAACAAAAATAGCAGCTTTTTGAATGTCGGGAAAAGCGTCAATTAATGAGGCTTAATGCAAATTAATGGATTGCTCCGTACGATTGTATCATTAAAGCAAACATGAAAATTTGACTGTTGTACATGGAATTTTGAGAGAATTGAAGGAAGGAAAGTTCGAGTGAGGTTGATGGCCCGGAGGCCGGATGAGCCGGGCGATGATGCGTCTGGGTGTTGGTCTAACTGCGTTGGGCAAAGGCTGCTGCGGACGGGAACGAAGATCTATTTGGCGTATGCGCGATACGAACGCCTCTCTTCTCCTTCGATCATTAAGTTCTCGAAGCAACCAATTGAAAATTATTTGCTCTTCCTTCTATGCTGGGGACCTTAGAGAAACCATCTATATGAACAGATATTAGAAACAACAAAATCTATAATCCTTCTAGCTCGATTCACCTCTTACTCCCATATCATCCAGCTCGCTCGTACTCGAGTCCTCTCCTGTCTTCCATGCCTGCGACCATGCTGGTGGAGCGATGTTGAAAACTGCAAGCGCTATTACCATCATCGCTCCATCGAGCACAATAAAGAAGCGCTCTGTCGTGATGAGATATCCGGTCCATCCTTGCAAGAGCTCGATCGTTCGATAAATGCTTCGGATCACAATACACACGACTGAGAAGATTGTTGCGGCGATGATGGCCTGGACTTTCTTCTGACGTAGCATGCTGCCACTGCTCTTCAGAGCTCGCATGATAACAATGGTGAAGAGGAAGCAGAAGACGATGATGGCGGCAAGTTGAAAAAGGATTCCTGCGACCATAATGTGCGTCCCTGTGTCAGTATTTCCGGGAGGAGTCTTTTCGTAGGCGATTGCGGCAGAGGCTCCTCCAACCGCCTGAATAACCAGTGATATAACGTCCGCCGTGCAAAAGATGTATAAGTACATGTTCGCTGAGATGGGCGAGACATGAGGTCCGAAGCTGCGAATGAGACGTCCTAGAATTACATAGATTCCTGCCGTGAAAAATGCCGGAGCTCCGCTTCTGTTAGAAAGGCGAGCTTATACGAAGGGATGGGGGAATACCAATGATGAGAGTGGTGATCTGGATCAAGAATGGATTCGTCTCGTAAGGACATTCAGAAGACCATGTTCGACCTGCCCATCCGATGACTTCTGCTGTACAGTGTTAGGAAAACACCTTTGATGGGGTAGGAGGGTTCTTACTGAGAGCTCCCACAGCAAAGACAATCTGCCACCAGATACGGGATCGAATAGAGACGAATGTATGCAAGACTAAGGGAAGACCGAATAGCACACAAAATGTGATGCCGGCTGCTAGGGATGGTTTGTATCCATATGGCCCAGCCTCACCTGCGATTGGATATTGGCGAACACAGATATTTCTGTTGATGATAGTGGTAGACATAATAAAGGTGGCTCGGCGAAGTGAGAAACAAAAACGAGGGACGCTTGCTATGAAGAACGAAAAAATGTTGATATAAGAAGAAGCGCTCTTCGGTTGGGGGTGGGATAGTAAACATTTAAACAGAACAAAACGCAAGAGGAACACGAGTGAAAAGATCTTGGAAAGTCCCACCTTAATGACGGGAGAGGCACAGCCTTCCGGAGGCAGTCTGTTCACTAGATGCCATGCCATTTCACACCGACACTACTAAATTGCTCCAGAAGACGACATTGGCTGTTGGTTGTCCGGACCGGCTCAGAAGCGGCTGAAAGTTCCTCCTTGACACTTGACCAGTAAGGGAGCATTTGGCGAACTGTACGCAAGTGCATGCGAGTCCAATGAGCCTCTAGATTATAGCTAGAAAATTTCTGCTCGTGTCGCCCAAATTGCCGGATACCGTTAGTGGGAGCCTCCTATCCGGCACTGGCCCTCCGAGGTGCGAAGTTCGGTCTTTGAAGCCATCCGATTTGCCTCCTGGCTCCTGGAAACGAAAGATTGGGAAAGAAACGTCAAATATAATATTACTCCAAGTCCCGCTGATGCTTACATCTGGATTTCCACAAGGATGCTGCAGCACAATGGCTCGAAAAGCTCAAGCTTCCCACAGGCAGAAGTCGGCCCACTGATCGCGGGCTTACTGGAACTTGTAAAATGGGCGCGCAGTGCAGCTCTCAAAGCAAGGCGAATTCCTCAAGCATATTGATACGGTACTCTTGCTTGGCGCTCCTGGGGCTGGTAAATCGGTTGCCTCATCTGGAAATATTGAAGCTCGACTGATTGCTTCCTTCCCCTCCTGCCTCCCGTATGCCATTCAACTCAGTGGCCGACGATAACGAAATCTCAGGAGCATCCGCTCCAGTCTCCATATACTGATGCGCATGGCAGACTTGCGGTTGAGAAAGGAGGCGGGGGGACGTACAGGGCCAAGTTTCCGGGCCGCTGCACAGGTCGGAGGGTCGTGTTGGCCCGGGTTCTCGCAAGGCATCTTCATATCTCCTACACATTCCGGATATTGTTCTTCTGCTTTTGTTCCTTGTCGCGTTGCTGATGCTGTTGTCGCTCGCGAAGAGAGAAACGTCCAGTTGGGGTGAGAAGTTCACCGAGAGTCTCTTGAATTCCACCTAATATGATATGAAGGTGTTGAATTGGAAGACACTAACTTGACATAGCTAGCGCGTGTTTTGAAATCCTTATCAGTTTTGTATCCTTATCAGTTTTGTATCCTTATCAGTTTTGTATCCTTATCAGTTTTGTATCCTTATCAGTTTTGTATCCTTATCAGTTTTGTATCCTTATCAGTTTTGTATCCTTATCAGTTATGGTTTGATGATAGATTTTTGGCTCTCGCTTCGGAGGTCTACGATCTGCAACAAAACTTAGTCAATGTCCTAGAACAATTGGGACATTCGAGAGTCCACACGCAATAAAATTCATCGAGTCCCAACATTGATTGGAAGTTTCAAGGAATCGACATTACCGCAATTTCAAATTCGACCAGGAAAGTTCGAACATCTGCAAAGGAAGTCCCTTGAGGCTTTCCGGTCCCCGAGACTTGGTGCGAAGGTGGAGCGAGCACGTGATAGTCTCCTTTCAGCCACCTGTCAAGGTTCTCTCATCCTGCAACCTCTTTGGATACTTTGCAGCATTTTCTGCCTCAAACGGAGAATAGGATTTGAATCAAGTGGTTCTATTTGAGGAGAAAAGAGATCATTACGTGCTCAAATGTCGTACTCAGCTTTCTTGGCAAGCTTCTCAAACTTGCTCAAATCACGTTCGGTGTTCATATTGTTGGTCTTACCTTTTTGATATTTAAAGGTATAGACCCTCAAAATGAGAGTTCATCTGTTCTTATGCTTCTCCTGCTCCTTTAAAGCCTTTATAGTTGAACGATTCCCTTCATATATACACGTCAACTCATCATCATGTCGACTCCTCAGACTCAAGTCGAGACCTTTGAGATCTCAGCTCAAGAAAGCTTCAAGCTCGTTTCAAAATCTCCACAACCCTGTTCTGAACTCAGTACAAAAATAGAAAACAATTCAACCTCTTCGTCAGAAGCCACCAAATCTTACCCTTCAACGACCTCACCATTCCCCCTTCAAAACCTTCCCTCAGAAATCCGCCACGAAATCTACGCCCATTACTTCGCTTCCCTCCCACGCCACCATATTTCCTGCTCCGCCATCGCTAACTACCGACAGCAACAAAGAGAGAGACAGAAGGCGAAAGACCTGGGAACCGAAGCCTCAAACACCAACTCCTCGTCACTACCACCCTTCCACACCCTCTCCCCCCTCCTCCTATCCTCCCCCTTCTTCACAATCGACATCCCGACATTTATCTACTACCAACAAACTACATTCTCATTCTCTTGTCCTTCGGCTTTAAAATCTTTCTCATCCTCGGACCTAACACAAAGGTTTACGAGGAAGATAAGAATAGCGTATGGCGGGATTGGGGATCAGGGACCAGACTGGGTATACCTAATACTAAAGGCGTTTGAGAGGCTGGAAGAGGTGGTTTTTGTAGTTGATGAGGGGTGTAGATGTTGTGGGTGAGTTTCCAACTTTTGAATGACAACTGAAGAGAGAAAATTGCTGATCAGAGAGGTCCAGGCTTGGAAGCGAGAGGTTAGAGCATTGGTGGGGCTGTGTAAGGGATGCATTTAGAGAGGGGTATGGTGAGCATGGGAAGAAGGTGGGAGGCTTGAGGTTGAGGTTGGAGGCCCGGAGGGGAAAGGAATGTCAAGTTGTTAAGGAGGCTTGAGTGAGAAATAGAGTTCTGGGAGGTTTCTGCTGTCAGATTAGCTTGAATGTCCGTCAAGATACGATGAAAATAAACGCCCGATTCTAGTTCAATGTCCCTCCTTTCCTCAGGTTTTCAAAGATTCTTGATGTTCGAGTTTGAACTTGATATTGTGACTTGTCAATGGACTAAAAAGCATGGCACGTTCTAGCGTGCTCAGTATTCGCGAAGGCTTGGGAGACTCACGCAACTTGGATGTTCTTCGCCAGCTCGAACTTTCCAACAGTCCCAAATTCGTCTAACTTCCAAGGGCAATGGGCAGGCCTAAGTGGCTTATTGGCAATATGGCACAGTCGACGCTCCAAGGAAGAGCCGAGATCCCTGGCGCGTGAACCTTGAGCTCATCTCAGTGTTCTAAAAATATCAAAAGTGTTAACTCGAGTCGAGTATCCTTGCCCAAGCCGGGCTATGGTAGTAGGAAGTCTTTGAAATGGTATATACAACCGAACATCCATCGCCTGTCATGAGATCGTCTAGTCTATAGCCTATATCCATGCCACGATATGCAAAGCAGCCAAGCCTTCCCAAGTATCGAATGGTGTACACTCATGGTGTTCGTAAACCCGAACACCTGATCTGTGGCGTTTCCGTCATCCCTTGTTTCCCTTTCCCTGGAGAACCTGACCCAGATCCTATAGTCCATCTCTACTTGTTATAGACGATGAAGTTCCGCAAGCTATCCCAATGATCGCTTTGCACGTAGATATAGTCCATACTACTCCTCAGACCCGACTGCACATAATCAGGATGCCATCTGAAGAGCCACATAACCGATCCCCAACTCAGCGCTGCAAACACCGGCCACGCATCGTGGGATATTCGTTTCGTCATCTCTGGATTCTTGATAATCCCTATATGTGGCTGTATCGAAAGTTGTGCTGCTGCCAATACCACTCGTGCAAATACTGCCTCGATTAGTCCTATCCTCTGAAGAGAATCTTGTGTCCCCAGCTTACCGAAAATAACGATTTGTTTACTAACAGAACTCACATGCCCCCTCTTCGACCTACGTCCAAATACTAGATATCCTCCTAGGAGACCCGCGAAAAACGTATCAAATATCCCCTCCTTCCCAGGTGTAGATCCCATATGCTTCAACACCAACATCGTCAACTTATAAACCATCGCATACTTCGCCAAATTCTGCGCATGCGTCTTCGTCGCCCTCAATATCAAGCTCACTTTCTCCCTCACTGTCCCCGACCGAAACAGAAATATCATACTACATCCCAAGACCTATCAGCATGGCTCGCAAGTTATATGGAGGAAGACGTACACCAGCGCATGTGGGAAGCGGACTTTGGCGCCGTAGACGGCGCCGTTGCGGGCTGCTTTGAGGACGGCGAGGTAGTCGGCATATTTTGGGTTGAGGATTATACTCTCGAGAGTTCTCTATCGATCAATAGTATTAGCATGGATGCGCAGCTTCAGTGGGTTGAGGAAAGTGTATACCTTCAGACCTTCAATTCCTGACATGATGCCGGATCAAGCCTCGGCAACTCAGAGGGAGAATTTCCAGTCGTGCAAGAACACAGCAGAGGGAATGAATGCTACCGTTGATTAAGCATCTGTATCATGGGTTCGAAAGCGAAGTGTGAAGACGTGAAAGTCTGTTGTTCAGTAGAATTCCGTGGAGTTGTGAATGTTCAAAAGTTGTCGGTGGATGGATTCGGCACGAGGCATTTCAAATGTCTCCAAGTTCCCCACGATTTGGCTAGCAGGGGTCCAGCCGCTTGCATTTCGCATGTGAATCCCGATCCAGCCTCGCGCCAGGCAGAAAGAAACTTGGTGCCTGAGAACTTTTTTATCGATTAGAAACTTTTCGATATCACGAACTTTTGAGATATCGATGCGCATGAACATTCAAGCTGCCAATTCAACCACCGCAACGTCAAGATGTTACGTCAAATGTATGCTCTATATTCCCACTGCTATTTATCTAGGGAAGACTAATTAAGTTGCAGAAAACCTCGTAATGCACGATCCAAAAGAGCCCTCGACAAAAAAGCCCCCAAAGCCATCGAAAACCCCAAAACCACCCTCTTCCTCCGCGGCACAACCTGCTCCCAAATCGCCCAAGACGCCCTAACAGACCTCTACCAACTCCGGATCCCCCTCGCCAAAAAATTCACAAAAAAGAATCCCATCCACCCCTTCGACGACGCTACCTCGTTGGAATTCTTCTCTGAAAAGAACGATGCCTCCCTCATGGTCTTCGGTAGTACCTCGAAAAAGCGCCCACATGCACTTACGTTTGTGAGAACGTTTGGATATAAAGTGTTGGATATGGTGGAGCTGTATCTTGATCCTGAGAGCTTCAGGACGCTGGCGCAGTTTAAGAATAAGAAGTGTGCGGTGGGGTTGAAGCCGATGTTACTTTTTGCCGGCACGCCATTTGAGAGTCCAGTTAGCAACGAGTATACGTTGCTCAAGAGCTTCTTTACGGATTTCTTCAAAGGGGAGCCAGCTGATAAGGTGGATGTTGAGGGACTACAGTATATCGTATCTATTAGTGTTAGGGACACCGTTGATGGGGAAGAGGTGAAGCCCAGTGTGCATTTGAGGGTTTATCTGATTAGGACGAAGAAGAGTGGACAGAAGCTGCCGAGAGTGGAGGTTGAGGAGATGGGACCTAGGATGGATTTTAGGGTTGGGAGAGTGAAGGAGGCGGATGAGAGTATTATGAAGGAGGCATTGAAGAGGGCGAAGGGAACTGCCGAGAGACCGAAGAAGAATATCTCGACGGATATTGTGGGTGATAAGATCGGTAGGATCCATCTTGGCAGACAGGACTTGAAGGAGCTGCAGACGAGGAAGATGAAGGGTCTCAAGAGGAGTAGAGATATTGCGGACTCGGAGGAAGAGATGATGGAGGAGGATGACGAGATCAGTGAGGATGAGCCGGCAAAGAAGACGAGAAAACGCTAAGCCAAAGTGCTTGCTGCATCAAAAAACGGTGTTTGGAGTTACTGGGCTGGGTTGTGCTTTCTCGGAAGATTCCCTTTGCTAAGATATGAAAAGTAGAATGTGGCGACCCTTAGTGGAACAATGAGCCACCTTGCCGACGTCTATCTTCATGCCTTGCAAACATTGCGTGTCTCTCTTCTCGAATCCCATTTACTAAGTCCGGGACGAGGACATGCTGTTAGAATATCAGTACTAGCAAATGCTCAAGTTTGTTTGTCACGCTGTGGGACATTCTTTTCTTTCGCTAGAGCAATCTCCCTAATCGCTGTGGCATCGTTGCATTTGATGTATCTGAGCAAACTCGGAGCAATACCTGCAAATGTCCGGAAAGAGGAAACACGTTGTGATGCCCGGATCAGAACCTCTCTGACACATCATGCAGAATCTTGTCCTTCAGCTCAGTACAAAATCCACCAACCTCCTTGTCATGTGCATGAAAGCGCTTACAGAAGTCAATCTTCGGTGAGATATAGAATCCATATCCATAGAACAGCGGACGATCTCTCTTCTCGACAATCGCGGTATCGAGGTCGAGTCTAAGTTCTGAACCGATGAAATCTCGGTGCCACCTCCAACTACTGGTATTATAAGAATACAATACCAGTTGAACAAGAAGCTTGCGCAGTTCAGAGCTGGCACATGTATTTTCGTATATGTAGTCAGACATTTTGATCATGTCGCCGACGTCCCAAGCTGAAACAAGAATACCATCAATGGCATCATTCCTCAGCTCTGGCATCAGATACTTGTCAGCAGCGAGATAGAGCTTCACGAAAAGACCATGCCTGGTCTGTAACGGGTCGTAGTCTAGACATGGATCCTTCTGGAAATCTAGGACACTGTTGGGTATACTGAGATGATGACCGTGTGTCCAGTGTACCAATGTTGCAATCGTGTCTGGACAATCGGCAGGTAGCCGGAGGATTCCTTCTTCTTGTTGCGACCAGACGGGTTTGAACGCTGCTTGGAAGTACGGACTCGATTCGGAAAGTACGTTCTTATGTGCGATCACTGGGACAGCATCTTGACCAACCAGAAGAGTGACTTTCTCCGGTAGAAAGCTGTGACCATATGTTAGCACATCGTAAAAACTTCAAAGCGAGAGCAGGCATACCTTGGTGAGCGACCTAAGCTGCCAGCTACCCCCTTTTCGCTTGTTATCTGTGCTAACCGGTTTGGCATGGTAAGAGGAATAGTATTGCTGATTGTCCGCCCTGACCAAATAGACTCAGTGGTGTTGGGAATGGGGCTGGTGTCGATCGGGGCGAGATTGGGGTTCTTTCTAGACCTCGAGTGTTGACTTTCGATGCCATTAGGACGGGCCGATTCGGTCTGACTTCCCTTGAGTCCTCGCGAGTTCTTCTTGGGCGCATTGATGGAAGCACCATCGCTTTTGGGTGATCGAGGCAGTGCAGCCTTGCGGGTAAACGTCCCCACGGGCCAGGATAGCGACTGCAGGCTTGCTTCCGAGCGCGTGAGGCGCCGATTTCGATTTGGTTCTTCCATCTGATGATTGCGAGGTTTCTGGGTTGATGAAAGATTAATGGTGATGAAAAGGACGGGAGCGGCAGCAGCCATTTGGACCAGAACGCTATGGCCGAGCTCCCAGAAATGGAAGTCACAACTCCCATTCTAAGCACGTCAAATCCCACAAAGAAATTAGAAATTCTGTACATTTTCTTCAGATGCGTAATCCATAGCTTGCTTTTTATGTGCATTCAGATTGCATGGTTTCACAGACTGCTCTCTGCTACTTTCGAGCTCACAAGGTGGCAGCACTGCCGCAAATTCCAACCACACAACTGATCATACTCTCACACTCTCCAGCAGTCTGTTCTCAACACCCTCCAAAGTATAGTGATGGGCCAGAACAGATATGTTCTCCGCCTCTCCTTGGAACTGCTTGTCGGGGTCAACACCTGGACCAAACATTTGAGCCCCTGCACCTGGTCCCATCGAACCCATCTGCTGTGCCATCTGGCTGGCAGCTACTTCTCATTAGCTAGCTGCTAATACAATCTCATCGTCTTCACTTACCGTTGTCGCTGCCTAGCAGGTAGTTGAACACCGACTGCAGGCCAAAGATACACAGCACGTACCACGAGATGGAAGACATCCACTGCGGGTCCATATCTCTCGTAGCCACACCGGCCTGCAACATACTCTTAAACTTAATCGTCAAGGGGAAAGGTAATTTAACTGTCCAACATCAGCACTCTTTCCTTTCTTCACTTTTCCTTCCAAGACATACTGATCACAAAACCACTAAAGAACGCATTGATCCACCCCATAATCAGCGTCTGCGGCACAATCATAGCCATATTTCCCTTCATCATCCCCATCATTCCCTCCATAGCCGCCGGATCCGTCATCGGATTCGGTGCTCCCTGGCCCTTCTTATCTGGCTCCTTTAAGAACGCACCGTTCTCAAATGCGTTGACGAGATAGTCTTTTCGGACTTGGAAGGAAGATGGAGAGACGGCATTGGCGTTCGCGCGGAGATTGATGCCTCGCATTAGGGATCGCTGTTCTCGGATCGTGGGGAGGTCGAACTTTTTGGGCGCTGAAGCCATAAGGACAGTGGCATAGTGGCGGAGGACTCCTGTTAAGATCTGCAGGGTGTCAATCTATGCTCAAGGGTAAATTGTGAGGTAGGAACATACCATAACAAGAGTAATAGGGATCAGAATCCAGTAGCTATTCTACGGTCAGCGCTGCACCTTAAATCACCCCTTCCTCCAGCCGATGAGCTTACAATAGCTGGGGATCCCTATGGATCGTCTGGACAGGAACTTGCGCCATGGTTGAAGAGAAGCTCTTTGTGATGCTGTGCAAAACAAGAGGCGTAACTTGAAGCTTGACGTTCAGACGTTGAAGTGGCTTTCACGCTAGTTCGGCTCGTTCCGAGCTCTGATCAAGACACGTTCCTCCACCAAAGCTCCACGCGACAACATCTTCAAGCTCCTCTTCCTCACAACTTTGAGACCACAACTCAGCAAGGATGGCAGTCTCAGCGGAGAAGATCTCGGTTTACTCGATAGCTGGTACGTTTATAACATTTTCGAACAGAGATGCACCTCAGAAAGTCCTTGAATACACCAGCTAACACCTTCCCCAGACCTCAAAAACACCTCCGACGACGCAATCCCCCACTATCTCAACTCTCTCGGCTTCAAACAATCCCACCTCTTGACCGACACCCGCCTCGCCCTCGGCTACTCTGCTTTCGCCATCTGCGCCGCCTGTTTCTACTGGGACTACCAATTCGGCTTCGACAACACAAAATACTACACCGCAGCTGCCGTCGCTTTGTACTCCCTCCTCAACGGCGCCCTCACATTCTGGATCTGGGCCGTAGAAAAAGGAACAGTTTACATCGGAACAAATAAAAATGGGGTCAAGATCCAAGTAGCTACCAAGACGGAAAAGTTCAAGCCGATATACAATGTGGATGTGAAATTTACGGAGAAGGGAGGCAAGACGTCGGAGTTGAAGATCAAAAAGCCGTTTACGCAGTGGTTTGATAAGAAGGGACATCTTCATGTTTTGCCGTTTCAGCAGATGTTTGCAAGTAATGTTCCGGCGATTGGAGCTGCGGATCCGACCAAGGTGCTGGAGGTGAAGAAGAAGGTTGTTAGGGTTGAGGTTGGGGATGAGAATAAGACGATGGATGAGAAGTGGGCGAGTTTGTTGGCGGAGAGTTCGGGGGTTAGCTTGGATGATTTGAGTGGGGGGAAGACGGCGACGGGTTCGGTGAAGGGGAAGAAGAGGGGTAAGAAGGCTTAATTGATGCCTTAGGGTTGGAGTGTATTGCTACTGCGAGGATATGGGTGCATGAAAAGTCATAAAGGCTGGCGCGTTCTGGCAATGGATTCTCAATTGCTCTTTCCATTGCAGGTCATGAAGATTCATATCATTTCGTCTCAGAGAACGCCCTCGCTATGCTACCATCACCAAGAAGTCTATGCTTCCCAAACTCCCCAACCCGCTTAGAAAGTCAGAAGTCCTCAGATCTCCGAATCTCGACTCTGAGACGTTCTAATGTACGCCCCTCGAGATTCCCAGATTCTCACTGAATGGTACAAGAACGCCTGTTCCACCACAATGCCAGAACTCGACTTCTGAAAAGTAGAATATCCGACCTCGACATTCTTGACATATCAGCCAGAATGTCCCTCCCTCTTCGGATATTCACCCTATCTCCGGCAACCCAGGGCATGCATATTCTTCTATCACCTTCCTGGTGAGTCTAATCTACATGTGTGTCTATATACGCAAAAGTAAAAATAAAAGGAAACCCTAACAACTCGATCTGGTCTATGTTATATCTGCCCAAGCCAATCAAGAAGACAAGCTCAGCACAAAACAAGCCCCAGAAAGCGAGTCCTCTACTCCGCAGGATGCAAGACCAAATTCCAAAGCACAGAAACTTGCCTAGCAATATCACGAACGCGAGAAGACTCGTCGGTTCGCGCATCGGCGATCTCCTTCGCAATTTGTTGTCTGAAAGGTCGAAGCTTGACACCCTCAACGTATTTGATCAAAATCTTCAAGGCCTCGATAGCTGCGACTCGGCAATCGACTGTCTCGTAGGGGTGGTCCCGATCCAGGTTCTCGGCAGCTCCGCCGGTCAGATTACGGATGATAGAATTGAGATGCTGTTCAATAGCAGGCGTGTTCTGCTTGATGATTGCAGTTAAAGCTTTGATGTAGACCAACTTTGAGGGAGAGTCGGCTTGGATTAATGTGCCCTCGATGATTACCGGTAGTAACGGGCCAGCGGTTGGGTCCTCGGAGAAGCCGCCCCCATTCTCTTCGATGTAGAGCGCGGAGTCGATGTTCTTAATGAGGCCGGCAAGTGCAATGAGGTAATTCGGCTTATGAACAGCATCGAAATCAGCGGCCTGCCAATTCATGCGCAGTCTCGGAACGATGTTAGCGACAGCCCAGCCGGGAGTTACACTGCGAATATTGCAGAAGTTCTCTCTCTTCAAGATTGGTGAAGGTTCAAGCAGAGATTTGTATAATCTTGCCATAATCATACCGAAACGAGGGTAGGATTGGTTTTCCAGGACCTTCATCATGAGCTTAAGACAAGCATCGGAAGTTTCAATGTCGAACATAGCTAGGGATGCTGCGCAGAAGTGGGACAGAACCGGGAGAATATTACCGCGCTTTGATCGCTCCATAGGGTTTTTGGAATCCAGTGCTGCGTCCACGTACATTGTGAGGATGTCAAGAATAGATCGCATTCCCGGAACCGACTCTTTTGCTACTCTGAATTTATTGACGCATAGTTGCATGTACCATAGCATACTTGTGCGTGCGAGGTCAGAGTACCAGGATTGATAAGGGGTATGTCCTTCTTCTGGCGCGGCTTCGATATCGAAACCGATGTACGCCTTTATCATATAGATACAAGCTTCTCGTATGTCGATCCGAAGCAAAGATCGGTGCTATTACAGTGTCAGTAGAGAATCAGGTATGAAAATACCTACTCGACGTACCTTGGGATGGGTACCAGCAATCATGTACATCGACAGAACATTCGCTAGACACTTTTCTTGAGGACCGAAGCGGACATCTGCCTGCCAATGGTCGAGCATATGCATGTCATATTCCAGGTTGCCTCCGGTGAAGAGGCTTGAAAGGGCGCTGGCCGCGTGCTCTTCAACGTTTCTATTCCATTTTAGAAGGAAGTTGTTGGCATCGGTAGTCGTCTTTGAGCGGAGCACGACCAAAGAAATCTTGCCAACAAGTGCTACCAATCTGTCAGTGGTTAAAGGATTGGCGTCATGCACCCGAATGGCTGTGAACCATGAATTCTCCTCTCTGTAAGGGTTAGGCTCGTGTCTCTGTTGTTGAGGATCTAGCATCTCGAATAATTTGGAAACTAGGTATGCATATGGACCGGTATCAGGGTTTGCCGGCTTCGGCTCAATCGTAAGCTGAGAAGCCCGTGCCTTGTCCAGAGCTTTCTCAAACTTCTCAAGTGCCTCGTGGATGGTGAGAACTATGGCGTAGGCGTAGTCTAGCTGCTTTTCAAGTGTAACGACCTCGTCCAATTTCAGAAGCAACTTGTGAACGAGAGCATCGAAGTTCCGGTGCCAATAGCCGCTTGCTTGTTCGCGTTCACCAACAGCCACTAAATCCTTCTGGCAAACCTCGTTACACGCGATGTCGGCCAGTTCCTGAAGAACTTTGATAGTGTCTCCGATCTTTTTATCACAATCGTCCGCAGACTCGTATTCGTAGTTGATCTGGTTCGGAAGCTTGTTGAACACGGTCGGGAGGATGGCATTTGCAAAAACAGAAGGGTTGTTGGACGTGATCGTTTGAAGGACACCAACGCATTGCATTCGAGTATCCTCATGGACAGTGCTTGAGTGAACTTGCACGATCGACTTGATAACTCTGGCTTTCGTTAATTCCGAGTAGAACTCTGGAAGATCGATAAGCATTGCTAAACCTTCGACGGCAGTCCTGACCAAAAGATCCTCTTGTTTCGACGAGCTGAGATAAATCTCTGGGACTTCGACGCTTGCCTTGGCACCTCCCTTCCATTCTTCAGTCCCGAGTTGTAATCCTTCGTCGTACATGGAGTTGATTTTGTCATGTCCTTCCTCGAGCGCAGACACAACGATAGCAACCTTTGGATCGCTGGAGGTATTCGGTGACTTCTTGGACATTTCAACATGTGCCCTGATAATCTCATTGAGAGAGATTAAAAGATATGCCTTGTCCTTCGTCAATGATAGATCTTGCCACTTGAGGTTCATTGTCGGAATTGTTGCCTTAGTGATATACCAGAGAGCGCGCAAGCTGCTCGTTGCAAGCGCGTGGAATATCTGGCCATTGGGGATAAGCCATTGCAACGAGTCCTGCGTTTTGGCGTTACATTCATTCCCAATTTGGGTGATGTAGCGGATCAGAATAGTCTTCATGTCGCTCCAATCTTCCTTCTCGCTGACAAGAGTCTTGGCGACTGCGTGCAAGATGTCCAATGAAGCTTGGACGACTTCACGATCACTCCCTTGCCAGATCTCGTACTTGAGCCCATCCCAGAGCTTTGTTGCCCATTTATTGGCAACGTCGTCCTTGTACTTTGGCACACAGCTTCGCATCATGGCCAAAGTCTTCTTCTGCTTAGTGTTAGTGAGTATGCGGATCACAAGGAAGCACCTCTCTTACCTTGCTATCATCGACCTGCTGAGAATCCAGGTTGCCCAGCAGTTGCTCGAATGCAAAGTCCGCATACATTGGATGGCAAGTTATGCACTCTTCAAGTGCTTCTGAAAGGTCCTGCATTGTCGTCATGCCCGGCTTCTGGGAAAAGTTGCGAGAAACGTCCACAGGAAAGAACCTGTAGAACGATGTAAAAATACGTTCCGCGAGCTTCTTTGACTCCAATTCTAAAGCCCACACCTTCGTCAATTTGACATAGAGTGGAAAGAGTATGTCTAAGCATTGTGGTGTCTTCTCAAATTGTGCCATATTCAGAAGGCCGTCGACAAATCTGCTCACACCAGGACGGCTACTAAGGCGGAGGTCGTACCGAGTAAAAATGTTTGTTACCAGCGAAAGAAGGTTGGCCCGTGTCGTGGTTTTCAGGTCCTTGTAGGTCATCTTGTCCCCCAGAGCAAATATAGCTGTGGTAATGTCAACAGCATTCTCTGCCGTGAAGTTTCCCCACGATGATATTATCTTTATGGAGTCGACAACCTCGTCGAGGCCTGCGCGGAGAGTTGGTTCATCGGATTCGTTCTTGACTCTATGGCAAAGCCATGCGAGAATGAGTTCCTCTAGATGATGTCAGTGTTGTTCTTGTTATTGGGGGACTGGCTCACTATCAGATTTCAGGACTGGGAGGTTCTGTGTTAGAAGTCCCTTGAAAAATTGAGGGAGAAATGATAGGGCTATCATGGATATTAGCTTGGTGGTTTACGCCAAGGTGCCGCGTATATACCTCTTGCAATGCCGACAAGGTCTTGTTCATCCTCAACGTATGGTCGCATCTCTTGAAATAACTCCACAAACTTGAATGAACCAAGCTCAACATCTGAATATCCTCAGCCATGTTTCTCGGTATAAGCTTGTGTATCTCACCCTCGACGTAGCCATTAATAAACTCGTCCTCGTCCAAGTCTGACCACTCGACCCATCTATTGAAAAGTTGTCGGTCAGGCATTTTGTTGTCGGCTCATAAGAGCAAATTGTAGAAGGGGCAGTTCTGAGGAGCGAGAAGTTAGAGAAGGTACATTGTTTAGCTCATCCCAGACTGGAACGACTAAGAGAGTGGAACTCGGGACTGGCGCAAGTGCTTCGGGGATATCTATGTTTTGATGCTTTGATGAGGGTGCGCACCCAACACCAAGGTTAGGGGCAGAGGATAGGATAGTTGGGGAAGATGGTGGGGTAGTGGGGTAGCTCCAGGATTTGCAACCCTGGCACAATGCTGAGGGAGGATGAAGAGGTATAGCTTGAAAGTTAAAACGGCTAGGAAGATTGAATACTTGCCTCGGGAAGACCTTTGGAGTCAAGGAGCGCGTAACCTTCACAAGAGCTCCAAACTCGGCCGAGGACTTGACACGCTCAAGATCAGGGTCCTTGGAATTCCAGAAAACTTGCAATTCAGAAGGTGTACAATAGTAGAAGGGCAACCAGGAGCCTAGAAACAAGACAGCCAAATCTCCAAAGCTTGTAGTCTTGGTGTTGTCGTAGAGAAGACGTTGCGCAGGATTGAACCAAGTTGAATGATACAAGAATGGGTTGCTATAAAAACTTACTGCCATACTGCCAGAGGCGGTGAAGTAGATCCGGATTTAAAGCGTGACGCTACTCTCGGTGTTAAGCGAAACCCTCGGATAAATGGACTCGGCTATCTTTTGATGTCCGGCCCCGAACTTCATCCGGATGTGATGTCTTCTATGGTATATATCATTATCTGGAAAATGAAATGGCTGTCTACTGTGCAATTGGAATGATAAAGGCTAATAGATGTTCCATTCAAATTCTCAGGTGTAACTCTAGAGGCTGGAACAAAGGAGATACATGTAATTGAAGCATATTATAGCTTACGAGTGTTTGCCAGTAAGATATTATAACCCTTAAAACGTTTGCACTAAGGATAGCTGCTTCCATTGCGATAACGTTAAGCAGTGTCCAAGCTATGTCTCAATTCATTTTGCGCAATATTTTAATACCTTAGACCAAAGCTCTCAAATAATGGTGAGGATCAGGGGCAGCGGTAATCGGCGTGGGGTCTTATCGCTTATCGGATGGAGGGGTTTGGACCCGGCGTTTTTAACCCCTTGAAAAATATTTGCATTTGCTTGAGCCAGCTTGCAGGAACATTGTTTGCTATCTCTAGACGCTTGGTACTTCTCATTAGCATCAAGCTCGTTTGCAAGCATTATATTGCCATACAATAGCACAATGGCGTCAATCCAACAATCGAATACCCTGAAGCTCCCTAATGGTACTCCCGAGTCGCAATGCAAGGTTGTTACTGCTCCCACAATTGCGAAAAGTCTACTCGCAGAGGTCGCAAAGGATCTGGCGCTTCTCGAATATAAACCGAAGCTGGTTGGAATTCTGGCAAATGAGGATGAGCATGCGAAGACATACGCCGAGTACTCTGCGAAAACCTGCAAGGAGAAGTAAGTATATCTAACACTTTGGTCAGCTTCGAAGACAACATTCCGACCTACCTGCATTTCCTATACCTTGCACGTTCATGGGCTGTTCTCCTTGAGCTATACCTTTCTCAGCAAAGACACCCAAGTAGAACTTCGGCACGGAGCAGATTGCTGCTTGAAGGAGGTCTATGGACGCTGAAAATGTTGTCTGAAAGCACAAATGTGGGAGCTATGTTGCGTTCTACTGCTGCTTGCTGTTTTCTTTCAGGATTGCTATTTCACTTCAGATCCCGTCGCGTTCTCTACTAGAAACCTACTAACACTATCTGCAGTGGCTTCGACTTCGACCTCCGAATTGTCTCGAAAGCAGATATCGAAGAATCCATCTTTGCAGCAAATACAGACAAGAGTGTCCACGGCATAATCGTCTACTATCCCATCTTCCCAAGTCCTCGACAAGATCAATACATTCAGCAGTTGGTAGCATTGGAGAAGGACGTCGAGGGCCTGAGCCATAAGTACATCTTCAACATGTACCAGAATATCCGATTCCTCGATGTTCCCATGTGTGGCCAGAAGTCCATTCTTCCTTGTACACCTCTTGCTGTCGTCAAGATTCTCGAGTACCTGCAAGTCTATAACACAATCATGCCCTACGGGAATCGGTTATTTGGAAAGACGATAACAGTCATCAATCGTTCTGAAGTTGTTGGTCGTCCGCTGGCTGCCCTTCTTGCCAATGATGGCGCGAAAGTCTACTCTGTCGACCTGGATGGCGTCCAAATCTTTACTCGCGGACGAGGACTCAAAAAACACAAGCACGAAGTCACGGTCACGGATATGAAGTTGGAGGACTGCTTACCGCTTAGCGATGTGGTCATCTCAGGTGTACCAAGCAAGTCATATAAGGTAGATGTGTCTAAGCTCAGAGATGGAGCAATCTGTGTCAACTTCTCAAGTGACAAGAACCTTGAGGCTGCGGCTGTGAAGGAGCATGCGAGCATATACGTCCCAACCATCGGCAAGGTTACCATTGCTGTATTGCTGAGAAATCTACTTGTAAGTCATCTCGACTAATATAGAGATGCTACCCTTTGCTAGACAGCAAGTACTGACAATTTTTTCAGAGACTCTGTCACAATCGCGACATGCGAGAATCATACAAGCACATTGCTAGACAAGCACGAAGATCGATCGACGTCTGCGCACTCCACGGTGTTCGGATAGAAGCAGCAGAGTCAATCGTTGAGAAATTGACTACAGCCGGCTATCTAAGTGCTTCGGACGAGTCTGCAGTGCCAGCAGTTGCCGTTACCCCTACAGTTTCAGAACAAACAGCAGAAGACAAGGAAGAAACGCAACGTTCGACAGCACAGCTTGAGGCTCTCTGGAAGCAGTTGCCAGAACTTACAATCAAGGAACAAACCGGCAAACAGGAAGAGTTAGATAAGTTATTGCTTGCCCTTGATGAGAGCTTCAAGAGGAAGAATGGAACTTCTGCGTGATATGGCATTAGATATGTGGCATATATCTCAAAGATTTCATTCTCACGGCCCTTCCCAGATATTGGAAAAGGTTAGGATGAGATGTTGGAAGCGTTGTCGATACGGGACGCTATTTGAATTTGGAGCGGCGGCGTACTAAACTAGATTCTCAAATACCCCAAAAGTCTTGATACAAAAATGGATGAACGGTTGTACTTTTTCTGCTTTTTCTGCTTTTTCTGCACTTCGCATTTATACCTTCTGTGCTCAACTGCTTTTCAGTGCCAATGCTGCTTCTGATGCTGGAAATTACCCGGCAACTTGTACGCGTGAGCAAGAGCTCCCAATGACTTGAAGATTTCGTAGCTCTGAAGCTTATAATGGCTTCTGTAAGGAAGGCACGAACAACCACGTAGGTCTAACTTTGCAGGAAGGAATGGCACATGAGAATGGCTAGGCTGGGGAAAGAGGTGGGGTTCAGGACCAAACTAGCGCCGATGCTGAAGTTGATCGCGGCAGATCGCTACCTCCTCGTTATCATGACTTCAACACCAGACATGCTTCGAATATCACCTGCGACTCCAGGTCACTTAGGTAAGATGAGACTGAGCCCAATATTCGATGTTGATTGCTTTTCACCTTCGAAGAAAGTCCTGGTCTGTCAAGTGTCTCCTGCTGACCGCGTCCTTCACGTGGATCGCGTCTCCGACACCTCTTGGGGCTTTCTTGCCGACTGAAGTCTGCAGTATCTGCAGATACCCCTGTAAGTCTCCATTCCCTTTTTGCCTTTACTCTTCGATGTGAATCTCGCTGACATGACAGTTAGATTCCCTCTGGATTAGCAGCTCCTCTCGAATTAAACTGAATTACCACTGCGGTGACGGTCATCAGTAGGGTAAAATTAAGCTATCTCGGTGCACTACCTAATGCACTACAACTCTATCTCTCGCTGCTGTCCAGCTGCTTCTGTGAATTGATTCGCACGCTTCGTGGTCTTCATTCGTCGTTCTCCAACGTTCGTACAGTCCTTTCAGTCGTCCGACCGAGGGTCTCACGATGTCCCTCAATTCAATAGAAGTTCTGAATGGACCGGCAATTTCTCATATGTTAGCAGATCACTGGCAGCTTGAAGAGAAGGAGATCGCTGACTGAGTTGTAGATTCTTCGGCTTCCCTTATCTACATTGTTCTTTCGACTAGAGGCTGTTTACCTTGATTTGCTCCCGCAGATGCTTTGCAACGTACACTCCTAGGCCCGCAAGCATCTCCGGATTTAGAGGACAAGAAGGAGGATAACCGTGGTGAGTTTTCATATCTCGTTGCTCTTGAGAGAGCAACGAAAGAGAGGCAGCTAACATGATATGTTAATAGATGTCGATACCGCTGTGCACACTCGTTCTCCTTGCTGCTAGTTTGGGCTTCTTTCCTGGCAAACCTTTTCGATGGAAACACTCTAGCTGACCTCTACAACAAACATGGCAGCAGTGGTTCGTGGTCTATGGAAGCGGTTTCTCTGGCGAGCTACACGCTCTGCTCGGTGTTAGGGATGGGGGGCTCTTACCACTTCTGTTCTTCCTGGAGAGGCGGGGAGATTCAGAATGATGGACTGCCATCAATGCAATGAACAGGATCAAGTTCGGTGGTCGTACTATCCCGGTTGACGAAGCCAGGGAGCATGACTCTGTGGAGCTCAGATGATCAAGTAAATCCACGAAACTTCTATCCAGTATGTCCCCTATCTCCGCAAACGACTCAACGCTCGCAAGGAGAGTGCGGAGTTGGGCCCAGACCATCCGCGAATTGTCCCTTTTACACCTCAAGCTCCCAGAGATTTCGGCCCTTACCTTCGCACACTGGCAAAAAGTATGGCGATAGACAGTGGACATAGTAGTATGGTACATCCAGTGCTTAGGGCACTACTCTGCCCCCAGCCGGTAACTCCAAGCCCAAGTCAATGCTCCGCAGGAGGAGGATACTTTTCATCGGTCACGTCCTGAGACGAATACCGGTTCAAGCTTACCCTCGAGTGTCTAGGGTATAATGTTGGCCACGGTAAGCCTCCACTCTTTTCGTTTGATACTCGAATAATAACTAGAGACAATCGGTGGTGACCGTGGTGGATATGGCGGCCAATAAGGCGGTGGTGGCAGATATGGTGTCTGCGGGCTGAGTTCGACAAATACCCAGTCTTAGGGACTGCGTGCCGCCAAATGCGATCATATTGCAACGCACGAGGATATGATTCTTGTCCGCCAGGCACCCGCGGTGGAGGCCGGGTAAGTCTAGTAGAGTGAAAGGGGACAGCTGCAGATTGCCCATTGTAACATCTCTCGATCTTCTCTTCGAGTCTTCGACCTTGCGGGTATTCGATACAAGATGAGGGCAAAATCAGCTTGGGCTGTAATTAGCGCGAAAGTTAATTGCGTGGTCGGCCTTGGAGTATTAGGGTGTTGGAGAGATTGGTCTCTATTTTGAGCTGCATTCCCAAACAACTCGATTCGGCGAAAGCGCTTTACACGGGCAACTGAACTTTGGGTAACGAGGTATGTCCCATTAAGCAAGAAAAGTAAGCAGAGTCTAACGGAACCCAGGAGCAGACAAAGGCTCAAGTTTATGATCGATCACTTCCATGTCCTCCTCCGATCGAAAGAATTAGAAATCCAGTACAACATTGGTCGATTCGATCGTGGAAGGAATGATTCCGTCCGTGGATGAGAAGTTGAGTGATGTGTGGAGGATTTGGGATTTGGGAGTAAACGACTAAATGTACTTGGATGTTGCCGCAGGGTGTCTGGGCCTGAGAGTCTGAGAGGTAGGGACCCTGTCCATTTACTGTAGAATAATTACAAGAGAAGCTTTCACAAACCTTCTTCACTATATCTTTGCGTGACTTTTCCTGCTGAATTTCGGTTTCCTTCGAGAGGGTGAGATCACCAAGAACCACTGAGAAATTTTTGAGTCGTATTGATTTACATATCTCATACTTCTACATGCAGAAAATATACACTTCTCCATATTGGGTTGCTTAGAAGCTGGAGCAGAGCTGGTAAGATAGGTCATATTTAACGTCACCCACAGCAACTCCGTTCATTATTATTGTCGGTGGAGGAAGTGCGCTAAATGACTTAAAGCCCTCAGGCTGAATCCCTTCCTCCGTGTACCTACCAGAGCACTAAACTCTGAATTTTCGCGATGTCCGAGTATCATATTGGCTTGGCCTTGCGGTGTGGTAGACATTTTGCTGCCTGCCGCACCCCTATTCCTCCGCCCCACCACGATCCCAATATGCTTGTTTTAAAGATTAGGCAAC